>JAPFFP010043272.1:0-13374 GCA_026153255.1 Solanum medicagineum | reverse complement strand
TCACCAGAGAAGGAGTGGTCTAGTTGACAAGGTAAACCACACTTGACCCCACTTTGTGAGTAACTTGTCTTAGATGGATCCACTAGTAAAGACCGTTTAGGGAAATAATATAAACCTATGGTAGCATATAGTTAAGAGACCAAGACTTCATATAAGGACCCTTTGATTCGAGCCCCCACCTTAAGCCTCAATCGGTGCTAAGTCTAATCCCATAGAATACTTGAAATAATCATAACTTTAATCATAACATAAATAACTTGTAAAGACATAATAACATGGCATGAGTAGTTCATTCACATACTTGACCCCTACATGGGCATATACCTTATACTAGAGGGTAAACACAATGCATAGACTTGCCCCCTTCTAGCAGGCATTGCATTTCACATAAGGGCAGAGATTGTAACATGCTTGACCCCTTCTAGTGAGCTTCAGTTTGTACATAAGGGTAAATAGATATTATGCTTGCCCCATCATATAGATATTATTCACTCACAAGAGGCTAGTAATATAGAAATATGGCTCAACATAATTCTTGTAAATCATAGAAACCTTTCATGAGTTAAAAACATGCTTGGGAGCCCATAACTTATCATATCATGCTTGTCTTGCAAATCATGCAATAATCTTTCATCAATATAAGAATCCTTGTCATGTACATTTAGTCAAATATGGTTAGCATGGGAACATATGCTCAAATCATGCAATTTAAGAGTACAAGACAAGAAAAAGTAGAATTAAATCTTTTTAAAGTCATGCAAGACACCCACAAACATTTAGTAAAACCCTTAATTTGGGTATTGTGAAATCCATTTTAAAATTTCACAATCCTCCATAGTTTTCATAGTTCATATCATGCATTACTCAATAGATACAAATCAACTCATGGAATAAGCTTTCAATAAGTATTAATGCATAATCAATCAATTCTTGATAAAATCAAACATAACTCATGTATATAATGCATAATAGGAAGTACCTGTGAAGAATTAAATCTTGAAATCATGAAATTCTAAAAAAAGAGAGAGTTGGGCTCCATGGGTGAAAGGATCCATGGATGAAGACCCACATATCTAAACCTTGGAGTTTCTTGAAGAAAATTGGAGGAAGACTTGAGGCTCGAGTTGGGTTCTTAAAATCCAAAGAAAGTTCTTGAAAAGATTGAGATTGAATGGAGGATTTGGTGATGAATTGGGAGGGTTTTTGGAGTGTTTATGAGAGATTTAGGACATGGAATGGTTGAAAAGATGAAGGATTCCTGTTTAAATGGGCATTGGGTTGTTACCCAAATGCCTTTGACTGAAATGGAAAAATAATGGAAAATTTTGTACTGGTCTATGCCCTAGGCGCGACACGGTCAAATTTCAGAGCTCAACTTACATTGAGCCGTGCCCTAGGCACGAGGCTGTGCAGTCACGAAGGCACACTGCCTCGGCTTTCACTGCAAAATTTTTTTTCCGCTACGGGTCATCTAAAAATCGAAGGCCACCTATTTCCTACACAAGTTTACCCCCTGATCAAGAATATGAAATTAGATTTTTGAAATCATGCATGGATTTTTAGATATTCGAGAATCACACTATAGGGAATTAGCTTTCCAACGCACTTTGTTTCACCTTATTTAGAGTTCGGATGAAGAAGTTATGCCCATTTTTGTAGAACTCATTTGTGCAGGGTAATATATGGGTTTTTGCCAAATTTCGTTTCATTAATTGCATTTCGTAAATTTAGTTATTTCTATTGGTCTTTTGGGGATTCTTATATTATCTTAACACTTCCTAATACCTAAACCTACTCCTAAAGATCAAATTCACTCCTCATAATTGGAATACACTCTCAAATTCTCCCAAGAGCCTCTACCAAACCCCAATAAGAATTCAAGGAAACTCAAGAATAAGTTGTGGTATTTCAAGACCACATTCCAAGCTTCAAGTCTTTCTCAACTCAGTTTCAAGAAATTCAAGGTCTAAGGTATGTAGGTTTCATTCATGGATTCCTTTCACCCATGAAGCCCAATCTTCCTTTTTATGAAAATTGTATGATTTCAAGTTGTATTTCTTTTGGGTATCTATTATTATGAAATATGAGAATGAAATATGTTGGGGTTTTGTCAAATATTGTTGATTATGCATAAATATCTAGTTTGAGCTGAACTATGATGTGATCTTTGTCTTTTGAGATTATAAATGATTCAAGCTATGAAATCTATGAACTATTGTGAAGTTTGATATGATTTACAAGTTACCCATGATGGGGTTTTACCGTGATGATGGTGGGCTGATTTACATGATTTTAAGATGCATTGACTTCACTCTTTCATGATCTATACTCTTGCATGTTTTGAGCTATGAATCTATGAACTACTGTGGGATTTGATGAAGGGTTTTGATGTATATTGCTTGAGGGTGTTACCAAGTATTGATGGGTGGTTTTCCATTGAATTTTATTGCATGATTTCACTCTTGAATTGCATGATTTTACACTAGCACTACACACCCGCCAAGTGTTTGATAAAATGTCCAATTATGTATCTTGAGTTGTTGAAGGCCTAATGCATGGCATATCAGTTGAATGACCTTATGATGATGAAAGGAATGTGTATCTATGGTACTTTTCTCTACAGTGTTGTGAGATGACCACTTTGATCGAGGGTGTGATTTTCATTAACCTAATTGAGGGATTGATACCTCATTAACCTAATTAAGGAGTTGATATCTCATTAACCTAATTGAAGGATTGATACCTAATTAACCTAATTGAGGGGTTGATACCTCTATCACCGAGGATGGAAGGTGGTACATTCAATAAACAAGTAGAAGAGTTAGTGCCTCAATCACCTAGGATGGGAGGTCGTAAACCCATTAGCCAAATGATGGTCTGTTTCTACACATGTAATATGTTCTATATAAGCATGTTTTTACTTCAAGCATCATTCGTACATGCCATATTATTATTATGCTATCCATTGCCTAAGGTTTTGCATTTCAATTACGTTGCCTATATCTTATTGCATTGCATCCTACATACTTAGTACATTCAAACGTACTAACGCATACTCTATCTACATGATGTTACCATGTAGGAAACTAGAGCTCCATTTGGTCATCCTCCTCCTCCACGTGGCTAGTGGTTCCTATCTAAGCTAGTTGGCGAGTCCTCCATTCTGAGGACAATGTCTATGTTCTTATGCTATGTATGAAAGACTCCCTTTCTTTATGATGTGTTTTGACTATGAGGGTGAGCCCGGTTGCTTGTCTTGGTCCCCTCTAAGTTCTACTTTAGAGGTATTGTAGGACAAGTTATGCATTATGCTTGAACTTTGAGTCACTTATGTTATTCAAGTGCTTAACTCTTTCCCTTAGTCCCAATTTCCCTTGTTTATGTTTCTTATGTTGTTCTATTTTGCTTCCGCGACCAAGGATGTGCATGATATGCTAAGAGGCATTTTTGGGGTTCTTTTGGATTCCCCATTCACTGTGTCACATATAGGCCCTATTTTGGGTCGTGACACAGAAATCAACATGTGCATCCCCTCCTTCTTGGGGAGCTAGATGAGCCAGACCCTCCTCGGGTGTGCGAGCCCTCTGTGGCCTTCCTCTCGGTAACGACATGATCTAAAAGAATAAAAGAGTGCTCGTTAGGGAAGGAAACCTTATCTTTAAACCTAGAGGATGACATAGATCATGAAGAAGCGGACCATTTCCTAAATTGCCTTATAGCCTCCTATTCATAGTTTTGGCACGCTTCACAACCACGAACAAGAGTCTACTTGATGCGGTATGTTGGATTTCCAAGGACCATTAAGAACCTGGATTTGATACCAAGTTTCTCATGACCCAAGCATAGGGCCTAGATGTGACACAATGAATGGGGAACGCGAAGGGAACCTAAACAAGCCTCTTAGCATGTCATTTGCATCCTTGGTTGCGAAAGCAAAATAAGACAAACAAACAAGTAACAATAGAGTCCAAGGGAAGCTAGACTTGGGGCTTTTATCTCATCATCAATATAAAAGAGCATAGAGGGAAATAAGGAACTAAGGGAAATCTTTCATAATAATGTGGACATAAAATAGCCAAGCTCAATAGATGAAATCCATATCCAACAACACTTCTATTTTAGATGGGGCGGGGGCCAAGACATCACCTGGGCTCACCCCCAAAGATAAGTATCCAAATATTAGACAAGTCTTAGTAAAGCATGATAGTAAGATAGATATTGTCTCCGAAGTAGAGGACTCACCAAAAGCTAACTTCAAATGATCCAGCTAGCTATGTGGAGAGGAAGATCAATAGAAGCACCGGTCCCTACATGGTGAGATCATGTAGACAAAAAGTATGCATTAGTACTTGGAATGTATTAAGTATGCGGGATGCAATGCAACATGACATAAGCCATAATATTCAAGATGCATAATCATAATCAATAGATATAAGCTCAATATGACATGTATTATCAATGCTTGAGGTAAAATATGCATGTAGATAATCAATTTGCATGACATAACATACATATGTGGGAGGAGACCTGAATTGACATATAAGACCAAGCGAGCTACTACTGGGAATCCCGATGCGTGTCTCCCACCGGAGAAGGAGTGGTCTACTTGCTAAGGTAAATCATACTTGACCCCACTTTGTGGGTAACTTGTCCTAGATGGATCCACTAGTAAATCCCATTTAGGGAAATAATATAAACCTATGGTGGCACATAGTTAAGAGACCAAGACCTTATATAAGGACCCTTTGATTCGATACCCCACCTTAAGCCTCAATTGGTGCTAAGTCTATTCCTACGAAATACTTGAAATAATCATAACTTTAATCATAATATGAATAACTTGTAAAGACATGATAACATGATATGAGTAATGCATTCACATACTTGACCCCTACATGGGCATATACCTTATACTAGAGGGTAAAAACAATCCATAGACTTGCCCCCTTCTAGTAGGTATTGCATTTCACATGAGGATAGAGATTGTAACATGCTTTACCCCTTCTAGTGAGCTATCTTTTGTATATGAGGGTAAATAGATATCATGCTTGCCCCATCATATAGATATTATTCGCTCACAAGAGGCTAGGATTAAAGAAATATGGCTCAACATAATTCATGTAAATCATAGAAACCTTTCATCAGTTAAATACATGCTTGGGAGCCCATAACTTATCATATCATGCTTTTCTTGCAAATCATGCAATAATCTTTCATCAACATAAGAATCCTTGTCAGGTAAATTTAGTCAGACATGGTGGGTATGGGAACATATGCTCAAATCATGCAATTTAAGAGTATAAGACAAGAAAGAGTAGAATCAGATCATTTTAAAGTCATGCAAGACAACCCACCAACATTTAGTAAAACCCTTAATTTAGGTATCATGAAATCCATTTTAAAAGTTCACAATCCTCCATAGTTTTCATTGTTCATATCATGCATAACGCAATAGATACAAATCAACTCATGGAATAAGCTTTCAATAATATTCATGCATAATCAATCAATTCTTGATAAAATCAAACACAACTCATGTATATAATGCATACTAGGAAGTACCTATGAAGAATTAAATATTGAAATCATGAAATTTCATAAAAACAGAGAGTTGGGCTCCACGGGTGAAAGTACCCATGGATGAAGACCCACATACCTAAACCTTGGAGTTTCTTGAGGAAAATTGGAGGAAGACTTGAGGCTCGAGTTGGGTTCTTGAAATCCAAAGCAATTTCTTGAAAAGCTTGGGATTGAATAGAGGATTTGCTGATGAATTGGAAGGGTTTTGGGAGTGTTTTTGAGAGACTTAGGAGATGGAATGGTTGAAAAGATGATAGATTCCGGTTTAAATGGGCATTATGTTATTACCCAGATGTCCTTGAGCGAAATGGAAAAATGATGGAAACGTTTGTACTGATCTAAGCCCTAGGCGCAACGCAAACCTATTGCGGAGCTCAACATACACTGAGTCACTCCCCAGGCACAACACAGTGCAGTCGCGGAGGCACACTGCCTCGACTCCTGTAGCGAAAATTTATTTTCCGCTATGGGTCATCTAAATATCGAAGGTCACCCATTTCCTACACAATTTTGCCCCTTGATCAAGAATACGAAGTTCGATTTTCGAAATCATGTAGGAATTTTGAGATTTTAGAGAATTACACTATAGGGCAATTTCGAAGCAAATGAGGGTGTTAAAACGACGGTGTTGATTCTTTTATTTCCATCATCTTTACTCTTTTTATTTTTTTCTGTTTATGTCGGTTATTTTGTTGCATACATTATTTTCACTATAACTTTTACTCATATTTATCAGATCTGTTTTTTTGAAAATGTTTTTATTAATCTAAAGATTTTATCGAAAACAATCTCTCTATCTCATACAAGGTGAAGGTAGGATTTATGTACACTCTCCTCGGATCCCACTTGTGGAATCACACTGGCATGCTGTTGTTGTTATTGAATGCATTTCAGAGGACTAACACCGTGATGAAGACATAAACCAATACTACAAGAGTCTACTATTGAGACAGCTTCAAAAGTTAAGAACAAAATGAAATTGCAGCTTGAAATGAAATGTAACCTCTTGCTACTTCCTATTTTGTGGATACATCTGGGTATCACAGGTGGAGCTATAGAGAGGTAAGGGGATTTATTTGAACTATCTTGAAAGGTACTCTATATATGAAAGGTTAAATTCTGATTTTATGAGTATATCTATTAAAATGAACCCATAGACATCATAGACAGGCCTAGTTCAGTACCATGCAGTGTATATTTTCTCCTTTGTATAAAAAAAGCTTCATTGTTTTGGGAATATTATTTTTTCTTCTTTTTTGTTCTTTTCTATGCGATCTCTTTTTCTCAATTTGTCTTTGAATATATTTAGTAGACACATTCTTTTTATTTTTTATTCTTCTGTAACTCAAAAAACTAAACAAAACAATGATGGGTTTTTATCAAACATAAAAATAGGGCAATGCCATTAACTTATCTTGAATATGCATTATAATATTAGTAACTCAATTCTTATATCTTTTTAAAGAATTTTGCGATTTTCAGAGCAACATATGTTTGAATGAGCTCTAATTTAATTTTTTTCAAAAAGTTCAAAATAAAGCAAAACACTACAAAATAAAGAAAAAACACAGAAATTAAACGACCCCAAAACGCCCGAAAATGTACCTTAGAAATATCCATATTCGTAATTTCATCATATCTGAAAATCCATGCGTGATATCTAAAATCCGACTTCATATTCTTTATTAGGGGTAAAATTGAGTGGGAAATGGGTATAACCCCGATTTTAGATCAACCATAGCAAAATTTGATTTTTCCAAGTTTGCGCAAAACAGAAAGGGTCCGCAACCCTGGCACAAGGCGGCCAGGGCGCGGACCAGTGTATTTGTGGCCAGTTTTTTCTAATTTCGGTTCAAGGCCTTGGGGTCTTGGGCCTAAGCCTTCCTATGCGTAAAAACATCTATATATAGTAATTTTTCAATCTCATATCATTCAAGACATTCCCAAAACCCTCTCTAATACTCAGACAAATATTCCTCCAAATTTAAGTGTCCAAACTCATTTCGGATCTCAAGAATTCCTTCAAGTTTTAAGTTCTCATTTAAATCTTCATAAAGAAACCCCCAAGTTGAGGTATTTAGGTTTCAAACATTGGGTCCTTTCACCCATGGTGCCTAACCTTCTTTTTATGTAAATTGTATGTTTTTAAGTTGGATTATCTATGGGTATATCTTATTATGAAAGTTGATTATAAACTATGTTGTGGTTTCATAAAATGTTGTCTGTTTAAGCATGTTTTGAGCTATGAATGTATGATCTATTATGAGATTTGATGAAGGGTTTCCATGTATTTTGCATGAGGGGGTTACCAAGTGATGGTGGGTTGTTTTACATTAAGTTTTCTCACTTGATCTCACTCTTCAATTGCATGATTTTGAACTAGCATTACACACCCGCCAAGTGTTTGATAATATGTCCGATTAAGAATCCTTGAGTTATTGATGGTCTATTGCATGACTTATGACTTAAGTGACTCTAGGATGATGAAATGATTGTATGTAAGTACCGAATTCATGAAAAGTATCTACGGTATTGCAAGTTGGTCTCACCTTGTCGAGGGAGTGTGATGCCTCAATCACCTGGTTGAGAGGGTGCCATGTCTCAATCACCTTATTGAGGGGGTGCCATGCCTCAACCACCTTGTCGAGAAGGCATCATGCCTCGATCACCTTGTTGAGGGGGTTCCAAGACTTAATCACCTTGTTTAGAGGGTGTCAAGTCTCAATCTTCTTGTTGGGGGATGGTATGCCCGTGCTACCACGTTGAGGGGTATGTACCTCAATCACCTTTGAAGGGGGTCGTATGCCTTGGAGTTAAAGTAATGGAATGCTTCGACTATGTGGTATGGTCTCTTCCTATGCATGTAATTATATATGCTAGCCATATGATTTACAAGCATGTTTTACCTCAAGCATTGATCATGCATGTCATATTGCTACTTTAATTGTCCTTTACTTATGATTATGCATCTTGTCTATGTTACCTATGTCTTGTTGCATTGCATCCTACATACTTAGTACATCGAAACGTACTAATATACACTCTATACCTACATGATATTACCATGTAGGAACCAGAGCTCCTCACGATTATCCTCCATGTGGCTAGATTTGACATCGTGAAGATAAGGTTTGGTGAGTCCTTAAGTTCGAGGACACTAGCTATGCTACTCTTTCTTATGTTATTTCTTTATGTTGAACTCTGGTAAAATGAGGGTGAGCCTGGAAAGTGTCTTAGCCCCCGCCCGTTCTATGTTTAGAGGTGTTGTTGGACAAGTGACATAATTATGCTTGAGCTTTGTCTCTTCTATGATTTATGCTATTAAATACTTCCCTTAGTCCCTTCATCCTTATTTATACTCTCTTGATGTTGTTTATTTTGATTTCGCGACCAAGGATGTATGACTGATATGCTACGAGGCTTGTTTGGGTCCCTTCGGATTCTCATTCACCATGTCACGTTGTGATACCCTGTAAATTTATTCTCTTATGTATTCATGTTTCAAGCCTCATTTGGTTAGTTTGGGGGTGTATTAGGTTCACGGGGGACTCCTAGTACCTAAACGAGTTCAAGACTTCCCTAAGAGTTGAGTTTTGGGTGATAGTTCATGCAAGAGTCCACTTTAAACAGGCATAACTTTTATCCCATATAGAAATGGGTGACCAGAAATATGTCACATGAAATCCCTTTGAGTTAGCTTTCCAATGCACTTGGTTTCACCTAATTTTAAGTTCGAATGAAAAAGTTATGACTGTTTTAGTAAGACCCTCCCATGCAGTGACGCCCCACGAGCACCTATATGGGTTGCGGTGTCTTGTACGAGTTGTGTTGAGGTGTCTTGAGTTGGAAAAGGCCATTTCTGGGCTAAGGAATGGGGCAAGACCAGTGGCACGGTCTGTGTGGCTTGCCACTGGCCATGTTTCTGATCATGAGGTGAGTACAAGAGAGTAATAGTGTGCGTTTGGGGGAGTTTTTTTGCTAAGTGTTGTGCCACGCCCCCTCACCACGACCCCTGGCATGGGGCACGACCCATGGCCCTTGGCATGGAGCCTGGACAACATTTTCCAGCACCAAGTATCGTGCTACGAGCCTCCACACGGGCCATGAGGCTCCACACAACCTGTGGAGGCCTCAGTGATCACGATGAGATGTCTTTTTCCAATCGATTTCCAACTTCACTTTTTGGACAAAGTACCTTGTCAGGGGAACTACACACGACCCGTGGAGTGACATATGACCCATGGAACCTTCTATGGGGTAACAATTTGCCAAATTTTCCATCCGTTCACTTATGGCGTCTTCGTAAATTTTAATTACTCTAATGCCCTTTTTAGACTTCCAATGCTATCTTAACCTTTCTAAAGGACCTAAACAAGGTTCCAAAGGATCAAAGTCATTATTCTCATCTCAAATACACTCTCAATACTCTCAAAAGCCTCCATCAATTCCCAATTCGATTGAAGGAAACACTAGAACAAGATTGGATTCCAAGATTATTTCCAAGCCTCCATTCTTCCCAATCTCAATTGCAAGCAACTCTAGACCTAAGGTACGTGGGTTTCATTCATGGGTTCCCTTCACTCATGAAGTCCAAGCTTCCTTTTTACTCAAATTGGATGATTTTAAGTTTATCTGTTTATGGGTGTTTTACATCATGAATTTACCTATAAAACTAAGTTGGGCTTTCTTAAACTTATGATTATCTAAGCATGTTTTGAGCTATAAATCTTAGATCTAATGTGAGATTGTTGAATGCTTTTAATGTATATTGCTTGGGGGTGTTGGAAGGTATTGATTGATGGTTTTACATTCAATTTTCTAGCATGATATCACTCTTGAATTTCGTGGTTTTACTTAAGTATTACACACCCGCGGAGTGTTTAATAAAATGTTCGGTTATGGTTTGTTGAGGAATTGAAGGTCCAAAACATGTCTTATGTTATGAATGATGTTATGATGATGAAAGAAGAGTATGTATATGATGTTATGATAATGATAAAAGGAAAGTATGTATAAGATATCTCTATAAAGTGTTGGATTGACCATACCAATTGAGGGGTATGTCTCAATCACCCTGGGAGGTAGGGTGTGACCATCCTCTAACCAATCAAGGGGTTTGTACCTTGGTAACTTATCAAGGGGTTTGGACCTTGGCACCAGGTGATGGGGCGGCATCATCACTAACCTATCAAGGGGTTCGTACATTGGTAAACTATCCAGGGGTTTGTACCTTGGTAACCTATCAAGGGGTTTGTATCTTGGCA
The DNA here is from genome assembly GCA_026153255.1 of Solanum medicagineum. NCBI lineage: Eukaryota > Viridiplantae > Streptophyta > Magnoliopsida > Solanales > Solanaceae > Solanum > Solanum medicagineum. The sequence continues at coordinate 2,530 of JAPFFP010043272.1, read as the reverse complement.
CCTAGGCGATGGGGCGGCATCATTACCAACCTATCATGGGGTTTGTACTATGGAAATCTAGCTTGGTCTTTTCCACACATATGCTATCCTATATAAGCATGAGTTACTTAAGCATGTTTTACTTAAGCATTGATCATACATGCAATATTGTTTCTTATGCCTATTGCCTATTATTATGCATTTTGATTATGATGCCTATCTCTTGTAGCATTGCATCTTACATATTTAATACATTCAAATGTACCAAAACATACTCTTTCCTACATGATATCACCATGTATGAACCGGAGTCCCTCTTGAGCATCCTTCTCCACATGGCTAATACGACCTTCTAAAGATAGTTGGTGAGTCCTCCATTCCAGGGACCTAGTTTTGAACTCTTGCATTGTATAAGACATTATTGTCCTTGATGTATCTTGATGTATTGATCTTGTTGACTATGAGGCTGAGCTCGGTTATATGTCTTGGTCCCCGCTTTTATCTATGTAATAGATGTGTCATTCGACAAAGCTATGTATTTATGCTATGAGTTGATTCTATTATCTCTTGATCCTATGCTATGACAAGTTCTCCCTTAGCCCCTTTGCCCTTATTTCCATTCTTCAAATGTCTTTTAATTGCTTTCGCGACCAAGGATGTTCAATGATATGCTACGAGGCTTGTTTGGGGTCCCTTCGGGTTCCCCATTCGCCGGTCACGTCTAGGCCCTAGGCTTGGGTTGTGACAAAGATGGTATCAGAGCACTAGGTTGATAGATCCTCGAAGTCCAATACATCGCGTCGATTAGAGTCTTATTCATAGTTGTGTATTGCACCACAACTTTGAGTAGGAGGCTATGAGATGTTTTAGAAAATGTTTCCCTTCTTCATAGTCTATGTCCTTCTTTGAAAGTGAGATAGGGCTTCCCCCCAACGAATATTCTTTGCTCTTCTGTTGATCATGCCGCTTCAAATAGAAAGGCGAAGAAAGGTAAGTTGAAGGTTTTGGTTTTGTTGGATCCGAGTTTCATTATTTCTTTCATTATTCTTTTGGTTGCTAGTGGGATTCTTGTGTGTCCCGAGTTGTGATTTGAACCTTTGGTGTCTATCTCTTGGTTGAGTATATGGTTGCTAGAAAGTCCATAAGTGTTGATCAATGTTCATATTGCATTAGGGTTTGCCTTGTGGCTTGTTGGAGTTGGTGTGGTGGTTTGTGGTGTTATACTTGGGATGGAATAGTTGTATGGACGTTGTGTCTTCATGGAGATTGGTTGATTTATGCATTGGCTATGTTTATGGGTTTCTAGAATATTGTCTTAAAACCCTACTTTGATATGTTTGTGGTGGTCTCTAGTGATGAGGTATTGAATTATGTAGAGTTTGTGAATCATTTAGGGTAGTGTTCTGAGTCTTGGAGGGTGAGAGGTTGTTTACTAAAAGATGATAGTGTGCTTTGTGGATAACAAGAAGCTGGTTAGAATTCTTTAAGGATTATAATATGAGTGTGCATTAGCTTTTTTTCGGTAAGGCTAGTGTTATGGTTGGTGCTCTAAGTAGGGTACCTATAAGTAGCTTAGCATATGTGGATAATGGTGGCAAAGAGGAGACTAGTGGGGTCCATCGGTTGTCTAGGTTAGAAGTAGGTTGAGGGAAGTTGGGAATGGTAGTATAGTGTCATTGGTGGTTCCGAATCTTCTTGGGTTAAGAGGTCTAGATTAGGGAAGGCCTTGATTCCGCCTTATTAGAGTTTGAAGTTTTGGGTGAGAAGATGATAGAGTGGAGGTTGTCTCCCAAACGGGAGATGGAGGTTATGGTACCATGTGGATTAGGTGTGTTTAAGGTTGACAATTGAGTTGAGGATTGTGAGTCCTTATAAAGTGTAGAGGGAGGTTGGTAAGGTTGCATAAGATTGGGAATGGCCTATGGATAGGAGTATGGTTGGTCCGGTTTGACATGCTTTTAGGTGGAGGGGATGTGTTAGTGACTCTAGTGCTATAGCACTCTTTGAGATTGTGGGTGATGTAAAGGATAAGTTGGCTTGGGAGAAGTCCCGGGTGGAGGTGTGGATGGATGAATGAGGAAGTTGACTAATAATAAGGTGGTGTTTGTCAAGGCCCTTTTGGGGGAGTCATCTATTCGTATGTGTCTCTCGAGGAGCCCGTGTGGGCATGCTGGAATAATATCCCTATCTTTTCTATTCTACTCATGCATAAGGTACTCATTAAGTTCCCTTATGTGATTTCAAGTCTTAGTTTGGCCCTTATGTCATTGCATGCATTCATGATTACGTTAATAAGATTATGAGAATTCTGATGCATGTTGAAATTTTCTTGAAAATCATGTTTATGTGCATTGTTGCATTCATGTTCGGGCTAAAGTCTTCATGTTAGACCCCGTATTTTTTTTATTAAGGATAACTGTCCAATTGGAAAATTTTGAAGCGGATATCATGTAACTTGAACTTAAGTATGTTCTCGGTGCATGATTAGAGTATTAAGTGAATTTGACGTGCATAATTAAATTTTAGTCGGAAGTCCTCGATTGGATTAAAA
>JAPFFP010043271.1:0-13374 GCA_026153255.1 Solanum medicagineum | reverse complement strand
CTAGGGTAAAAGACTTCATGAGGATGAATCCACTAGTGTTTATGGGTCAAAGGTGGATGAAGGTCCACAATAGTTCATTGAGGAGGTCTACAAGATTTTGAATATCATGGGTGTTGGGTCAAATGAAAAGGCAGAGTTGGCAGCCTACCAACTCAAAGGGATAGCCCAAATATGGTATGATCAATGGAAGGGGGAGAAGGGGAATCGTTGTGTGGTGCGTTGGGAGGAGTTCAAATTTGCTTTCCTTAATCGGTTCTTCCCTTTTGAGCTTAGGGAAACTAAGTTGGTTGAGTTTATGAACTTGAAGCAAAGTTCTATGAGTGTGAGAGAGTATGCTCTCAGGTTTAATCAATTTTCAAAGTATTCTCCTCACTTGGTGGCTAACCCTAGATCTAGGATGAATAAGTTTGTTATGGGAGTCTCCGACTTGGTGAGTGAAGAAGGCCTCTTCACCTTGCTAAATAGTGACATGGACTTATCTCAGTTGATGACATATGTTGAGTAATTGGAGGAAGAAAAGACGAGGAAGAAGAGGGGTAAAGAGGCCAAAAGAGCCCGTTTTGAAGGGAAGTTCCAAAGTACCAAGGATAGTGATGATGCAATGTGTCCAACATGTTGTAATGTTCACAGTAGCCCATGCTTGAAAGGCACCAATGCTTGTTTCCATAATGGTGAAGAGGGGCATAAGAGGAAGGATTGTCCTCGTAATCAAGGTAAGGGTGAAGGTGTTCGTCCTCAAGGTGGTGCCCCAAGGCACAATCGGTTCTATGCTCTACATGGAAGGTGAAGGGAAAATGAGGCACCCAATGTTTCCATCGGTGAGTTGAAGTTTCCTTTGACTTCGATGTGTATGCATTGATGGATCTAATATGTCACTATTTCTTCTATCGCTCTTATTGTTGCTAGTGGCTTTTTTGTGTGTCTCGAGTTTTTGCGTGAAATTTTTGGTGTTATTCCGTTGGTGGTTCTATTATTGATGGATAAGGCTTTGGGATTTGTTTCATGATCCTATTTCTTTAGGTCTTGTCTTTTTCTTTGTTTTAATTAGGTGTGGTGGTTTTTGATGTCATACTTGAGGTGGATTAGTGTCATATATAGTATGTCTTCATTATTTATAGGGCCTGTAGGGTTAGATTCCAATTCCCTAATGAAACCTTCTTTGAGTGGGAGGTTTCCAAGTAGTAGCAAAAGAGGTAGGTCCATTATAGTCTTAAGGTTCAATCAATCTCTATGGGTTACCCCATGTTCTTATTGCATAGGGTCTTGTCATGTGACTTTGGTTGAACTTAGTTTGTGGATTTGAGGTCTTGAGGTGGTTTTGCTACTTGCATATTGTGTTTCCAATGAGGGTAGAATCCATAAGTTTGTGATATGATGGTTAAGGATGGTCAATCTATTTGGTCAACTACGATGGGTTAGTCACTTCTCTAAGATTGATCTTTGCTTCGGGTTTTGTCCGTAAGTGAGGATGAGGGTAGGTGATGCTCCTAAGTGTCTTTCCGGACTAGGGGTGAGCATTTTAGTATTCTTTGAGTTGTTTGGTTATCTTATGCACCGGCTATGTTTATGGGTTGCATGAACAGGGTCTTAAAACCTTACCTTGACATGTTAGTGGTGGTGCATTGATTTAACTGGAGCTTGTCAAACATTTGGGGGTGATGTTGGAAGTCTTGGATGATGAGGGGTTGTTCGCTAAATATGATAGGTGTGAATAGAAGATAACAAGAAGGTGGTTAGAACTCCTTAAGCATTATGATATGAGTGTACATTAATTTCCCCGACAAGGCTTATGTTATGGTTGGTGCTCTAAGTGGCTTAGCATGTGTTGATGGTGGTGGCAAAGAGGTGACTAGAGAGGTCCATCGGTTGGTAGGTCGGGGGGAGGGGGGGTTAGGTTGGAGGAAGTTGAGCATGGTGGTGTAGTATTCTTGATGGTCCAAAATCTTCTTTGGTTGAAGGTATCCGCAAGGCCATGATTTCACCTTATTAGAGATGGAGGTTTTGGGTCGAAGATGATAGAGTGGAGGTTGTCTCCGAAGTTGGAGATGGTGGTTCATGGTACCAAGTGGGCTTGTGTATGATTAAGGTTGACAATGATCTTAGGGTTGTGAGTCCTCATAGAGCATAGAGGAGGATTGGCAAGGTTGCATTAGATTGGAATTAACTAGGGATATGGTTATGGTTTCTCCGGGTATTTCATGCTTCTAGGTTGAAGGGATATGGTGGTGACTCTAGTCCTGTAGAAGTCGTGAGATTGTAGGTATTGTGGAGGATAAGTTGATATAGGAAGAGGTCCCGATAGAAGTTGTCACGACCCCAAGCCTAGGGCCTAGATGTGACACGGCAATTGGGGAACCCGAAGAAACCCCAAACAAGCCTCTCAACTTAACATTACACATCATTGGTCGCGGAAGTATGTGAAAGACTTAAAAGAAGCAAAAAGGACAATGGGGCTAAGGGATAGCTTGCCAAAACATCAACATCAAAGAAAAAGAGTCATAGCTCATATCATAATTTCACAATTTGTCCAACAAACACCTCTAAATACATAGGTAGAGTGGGGTCCAAGACAAGGTAACCGGGCTTACCCTCATAGTCAAAATAGAGCATAAGAAAGTGTCTCAATACATGGATAATAGCAGCATAGACTAAGGTCCCCGAAATGGAGGACTTACAACAAGGTTGGAATAGCACCGACTAGCCACATGGAGGAGCAGGATGATCAACTTGAGTGTCGGTCCCTACATGGTGATATCATGTAGGCAAGAGTATGCGTTGGTACATTTGAATGTACTAAGTATGCGGGATGTAATGCAACAAGAGATAGACATCATTGGCAAAATGCATAAACCTAGGAAATGGGCATAGTATAACAATATGGCATGTATGAACAATGCATAAGTAAACCTGAACACCCTGGTGGCAGGGTACTACACCCCTCACATTGTTGATGCCATTCACACCTGGACACCCTGGTGGTAAGGTACTACACCCTCACTTGGTTGATTCATTCACACTTGGACACCCAGGTGGCAAGGTACTACACCCCTCACATGGTTGATGCTATTCACACGTGGACACCCTGGTGGCAAGGTACATACCCCTCACATGGTTATCCAAGCTCCTATAGCCCCTGGATCGGGCATTGTCTAATGCAACACATAATATAGAACATACATATCATGTGCATAAGCTCATTTCATCGTCATAACAACAATCATATCATATCTCATGCTTTAGACCTTCAATTACTCAACAAAACATAACCGGACATTTTATCAAACACCTTAGGGGTGTGAAATGGGAGTAAAAGACCATTCAATTTAGAGATGAAATCATATAAGAAAATCTGTAATAAAACCATCAATCAACACCTTCCAAAACCCCCAAGAAATTCACCTCAAAACCCCTCATCAAATCCAAAAGTAGATCTAATATTTAGAGCTCAAAACATGCTAAAAGAACCATGCTTTCATGAACTAAAATCATTGTGAAGTAAATTTCTCAATATACAAGACCCACATGTAAAATCAACTTTAAATCATGCAATATTAATTAAAAGGAAGCTTAGGCACCATGGGTGAAAGGACCGAATGGTTCAACACCACATACCTTGGCTTTGGAGAAGTTCTTGGTGAAGTTTGAAAATGGAGGGTTGAAGCTTGAAGAAAATCCTTAGTTCCGGATAAGGGTTTTGAGTCTTGAATTTTGGAGTGAAAATATGGTTGTGTTTTGGGGAGTATTGGGAAATGTTTAGGATAATACAAGGGTGAAATTTGGCTAAGTACAGATAAAAACACGTTTGGAAAACTTGGGCCCAACACTTAGAATATTTTGGGCCGCACGGGAAAACACTGCTAGGCGAAATGTACCTCTCCGCGTCGCAGAGGGGATGCGGAGAAAGAATTACACTAAAGCGCACCATTGGAGTGTCGCGGAGGGAACGCGTAAACCTCACTAGAATTCATCACTTAAAAATTTATAATTACTAATCTTTCACTCTTAAATGGGGGTTAGACCTTCTTCCATCTAATTTTGACCCTCTGATCACAAATATGAAGTAGGATTTTCAAAATGACAAATAGATTTTGAGTTATATGGAAATTAAAATTCCAGGAATTTAGAGGCACATTTTGGGGCACTGTTTGGGGTCGTTACAGTATCTCCCCCTTGGGAATATTCGTCCCTGAATGTAAAAGAGACATACAAGGCAAGAGTGACCATGAGCAAAATCAGCCCCAACATGAATGCAACTTAACATGTAAAACACCATTTTCAAATTCTCACATAAGTACAAAATCACCATAAGTTGACCAACTTAAACATGAATGCATATGAATGACATAGGGGCTAAAATGTAAGACTTGAAATCACATATGAGACTTAAGATTAGTACCTTAGGCTTGAACGGAGTGGAAATGATAAGGATACTGCTTTTGCATATCCACTTCGGCCTCCCAAGTAGCCCCTTCGACTTTTTGGTTCCTCCAAAGGACCTTAACGGATACCACCGCCTTGTTCTTTAATCTCTTTACTTGTCTATCCAAGATCTAAGCTGCAACCTCCTCAGAAGCCAAGTTATCCTCAACCAAAACCACAACATCAATAGGCACAATGGTATTAGGATCACCAATAGACTTTCTCAACATAAAGACACGGAACACTTGATGAACCAAATTCATTTCACTAGGCAACTTCAACTCATAAGCTACCTTGCTAACCCACTCTATCACCTCATAAGGACCAATATACCTTGGGTTCAACTTCTCCTTTTTACCAAAACAAACCACATCTTTCATTGGAGAAACCTTCAAATAGAAATGATAGAAAAATTATCTATTTATAGAGAACAAAAGGTGCTCTTTGTGCCTTACCAGAAAGGTCACAAGCCTTTGTGAAAGTTGCAACTAATTGATAAAGACCTTAATTTTTTAAAAATGTTTTAGCTCTTTATTTTCCATTTACACCTTTTAAATTCAACAATTCGTTACATGAATGGGAAATGACTTAAGGAAAAGAAACTGTAAAGTGTGTACTTTACGAGCAAGGATCAATTACATCTGAATAAGTATGTTTCCCTTTGAACTTTCGGTAGTGAACATATGTCGTATATACTCGACCAATCGGTAGATTTGATATCTTTGAACCATTGAGCTTTGGTGTATGCCTAGACAACCATATGACACTTAATCAAAGGTTTACTATCTATCATTCTTATGGTTGTGTTCTTTTCAACTAAAACACCTCATGATTTCATGAGTGTATAAAGAATGAGATTTTAATATCATCCTCGTTGAAGCTGCTTACACTTCACACTGACATAGGTAACGCCTAACCATGTTATCATGTAGATACACTGGTTGGTCAAATCTGCAAACTTAGAGACCATTAAAAACCTTTAAGCTTTATTAACTCGTTAATAAGCCTTGATATTTTGACCTTATGACTTAACATTGCTTTTATCATGAGAATGGATTGAATTTTTTGGCTATGTCGAACTGTCATTCTCAACCTTTTCTGGTCTCCTTTACCTTAGATATTGGAATCTGTAGTCTGCTAGGTAAACTTACCACCATGATGATTTGTCCTAAGCCTTAAACCCATTCCCTTAGATGATATTTCAACTACTTCTCTAGTTAGGTCTTTTGTAAGTAGATGTGACATATTATATCTACAATTTACATAGTCACTAGTGATAATTCCACTAGAGAATAGTTGTCTAACAGTATTATGTCCTCGCTGTATTTGATGACATTTACTATGTACATAACACTCTCTGCCTACATATTTTTGCTTGGCCATGACAATGTATGTATATAGGTCCTATAGGCTTGGGCCAGAATGGAATCTCTAGCTAAAAATTCTGGAGCCATTGAGCTTGTTCACCAACCTTGTCTAAAGAAATACATTCAAATCTCATTGTAGAATGAGCAATACATGTCTACTTGGATGATTTCCAAGAGGCTACTCCTCCATCAAGAGTAAATATATAATTACTTTTGGATTTTACTTCATTTGACCCAGTGATCTAATTTGTATCATTATATATTTCAATCATAGAAAGATATTTCTTATAATGAGATGCATAGTTTTGTGTATATTTTAGATACCCCAAAACTCATTTTATTGCCATCAAGTGAGTTTCGTTGGGATTAGTTATAAATTGAATTAATTTACTAATAGCACATGTTATATCTAGTCATGTACAAGTCATAATATACACATCAAACTTTCCAACTCTCTTGCATAATCCAATTGTGAATCACTTTGCCTTCATTCTTTTAAAATTTATAGCTTAAATTAATAAGAGTCGACAACGTTGAAATCCAAATACTTGAATTGTCAAGTACTCTTTCAATGTAATGACATTGTGATAATGCCAGACCTTGTGGACTTTTATGGATTTTTATTCCTAAGATCAAATTATCAACTCCTAAATCCTTTATAACAAATTTACTAGACAATATGTGTTTGATAGCATTTATATCATCAATATTCTTACTCATTATCAATATGTCATCAACATATAAACAAACAATGACTTCACAATATGGAGTATTTTTTATGTAGACACATTTATCACATGCATTGATCTTAACTCCATTTTCCAGCATTGTTTGGTCAAATTTAGTATGCCGTTGTTTGGGTGCTTGTTTGAGTCCATAAAGTGACATAATAAGTTTGACCAGGAACTACAAATCCCTCAGGTTGTTCTATGCAAATTTCATCACCCAGTTCACCATTTAAAAAGGTTGTGTTAACATCTATTTGATGAATTTCAAATTAACTATAGCCACTAGTGCTACTAACACCAAAATAGATGTCATTCTTGTACTAGAAAATATGTATCAAAGTAATCAATACCATCTTTTTTGTGTATAGCCTTTGACTACATGTTTAGCCTTATATTTATCAATAGTACGATCAACTTTCATTTTCCTTTTGAAGACTATTTTGATCCTAAAGGTATATTTCTAGGAGGAAGATCAACCAATTCCATTGTATGATCATTCAAAATTGATAGAATCTCACAATTAACTGCTTCTTTCCAAAATGACAATTCAGTAGAAAACATCGCTGCTTTAAAAGGTTGAGGCACATTTTAAAGTAGAACTGCTACAAAATCATGTCCAAAGGAAGTTGACATTGTTTAACGTTTACTATGACTTGGATCCTCTTTATTTGATGTACTTTCCTTCAGTTCTTTTCGAGGTCGTTAGATATTTCATTTGATGACTTACATTTAGTTTTATTCGGGTAAATATGCTTGAGAAACTTGACATTGTCTAACTCAATTACCATAGTAACATGAATATTAGGATTATTAGATTTGTAAACATAAAATTGAAAAGCTTTGTTGTTTGTAGCAATCCAATAAATGTAGAATCCATAGTTTTTTATCTAATTTTTTCCATTTTGGGTAAAGGAACTTATACCTTTGTCAAACATCTTCACACTTTGAAATATTTCAAGTTGGATTTCTACATTTCCATAATTCATATGGAGTAGATTGAGCTTTGCTGTGAGGCATCCTATTGAGCATTCAGTTAGCCTAAAGGACAGTTTCCCCCCACAAGTTCTATGGAAAACCAGAACATATTATGAAAGCATCCATTATCTCTTTTAATGTTTGATTCTTCCTTTCTGCAATTCTTTTAGATTGTGGTGTGTAGCGACAATAGTTTGATGAATAATACCATACTTCAAGCATATCTCTACAAAAGGAGATTTGTATTCTCCACCCCTATCACTTTGAATAATTTTTATCTTTTTATTCAAATAATTCTCCAGTTCAGTTTTGTATTGCTTAAATATGTCAATTGCTTCATTCTTATTGTTAATCAATTATACATAACAATATCGAGTGCAATCTTCAATAAAAGTTATAAAATATTTTCTCATAATACAAGATGGCGTTGACTTCATAGCACATTGTTATGACCCGGTCTCGATCATGATGGCACCTACTAGGTCCCTCGAATTTTTATTGACAGTGACTCTAACAAGAACCATATTTGGAGCATTTATATATGTTTCCTTTTGAAAAGTTGTTTTGCTTCACAACCTACAAATTTAGTAAGCAAATACCTTAAGTGGGGGAACCTTTCTCCAATAGCACTAACAATGTTGTAAGACGGGGAGGAACAGTTGAGTAAACTCAAATCTTCAATATGTTAACTGAGGATATTGAAAATAGAGGAATCATTATTCATTTTGAGAGAATCAATGGTTAAACTCTTGACTCCATGGACCCTACCTATGACATGTTTTAGAGTCTCTTCATCCAGATAAAATCCAGAAATATAGAGAGATGATAGAGAAGGGAGAAGTTGTGCGATGGCCGAATTGAAAGTCGGAGAAACACAAGCACCGGTGCAAAGAGAACCCAAATCCAAATTCTCCTATATTACTATGTCGAGTAGAAATTTATCCATTGACCATTAAAAATCGGCATTAGAGCTTCCTCCTCCACATTCATCTCTACCATAGTGTCCCTGGCTAGTTTCAACCATGGATGAAACATATACCAATAACTAAATCCTCAATTTCATGCAATTTCTCCAGTAAAACAAAAAACGAAATGATTAATTCAGAATTTGCATTTATTGAAAATAATTCATAAATTTCCCCATATTCCATGGCGAATCAACACAAAATATTTGCGCAGTTGAATTTCACGAGTAAATTCGACAAAATTTTGTTGTGATTAACAACAAAAATGATTAAAAAAACAATTTAAAAGAAGATTTTCATTTTTATTCTTATTCACAACAGAATTTTTTCGAATTTACTCATGATATTCAACTGTGTAAATATTGTTGTGTTAATTAGCCATGGAATACGGGGAAATTTATGAGTTGTTTTTTACAAATGCAAATTACGAATTGATCATTTTATTTTTTGTTTTGGTGAAGAAATGGCAGGAAATTGAGGATTTAGGTATTGGTATATGTTACATCCATTGCTGAAACTAGCCAGGGACTCCATGGTAGAGATGAAAGTGGAGGAGGAAGCTCTAATGATGATTTTGGAACTTCAATGGATAAATTTCTGCTCGACATTGTAACTCATGTATTGGAGAAATTGGATTTGGGTTCTCTTTGCACTACTGTTTATGTCTCTTTGACTTTCAACTCGACTGTTGCACAACTTCTTCCTTCTGTATCATCTCTCAACCTTTCTGGATTTTATCTAGATGAAGAGATTTTAAAACATGTCAAAAGTAGGGTCCAAGGAGTTAAGAGTTTAACCATTGATTGCCTCCAAATGAAGAATGATTCCACCATTTTCAATATTCTAAGTGAACGTATCAAAGATTTGAATTTGCTCAAATTTTCCCCTCGGTCTTTCAACATTCTTAGTGTAATTGGAGAAAGGTACCCCAACTTAAGGAACTTGGTTATTGAATTTGCCGATTGTGAATAAAAGAACTTTTCAAAAGGAAACATATAAAAATTCTCCAAAAGTTGTCTTTGTTATAGTCATTATCAATAAAACTCTTAAGGGAACTAGCACGTACCATCATGAACAAGTCTTGGTTGTGACAAGGTGGTATTAGAGCTTAAGGTTCATTAATCTCAACTATTCAAAAATATCATCTAGTAGATTCCTATTGATAGGTGCGGAGACGTCTGTGGCTTATCTCCAAGAGTCTACAAGATGATTAAGAACCTTTGTATGTTGTTGATTTTGTTGTGCTTCCATCAATGGTTCCATGATTTCTAAGAATTTTCCTAAGTTTGTTCCTCCACGTTGATGTCATGTAGAGGCCAGACTCCTGGCAGGGGATATGTTGTGTCATTAATCCCAAATAAGGAGCAGACCCCAGAGCACATTGAGTAGACGCTAGATTCCCTCGAGTTGTAACAACCATATGAGGTAAGGCTGGGCATTGGTGCCTTTCGGCTAAGCATGCTATCAAGTATAGAACTTTTCCTCAAGTTCATATAAAATTATATAATACAACAAGTACCTCATAAATTATTAGAAAAGTTCGTAATGAATGCAAAATCTTACTATTTGAAAGAGAGAATTTCACAAATCTCAACTTCTTCCCAATCTTGAATTCAAGAAGAATGATGGGTCATGTGAAGAATATGATTCCACACTTCAGTAAGCCTTACATACCTGGGAATGGAAGAAATAATCCATCATAATTGAATTCTTGTGCTAACATCAAGAACCCTAGCTCTTCTCCCTCCTCTAGTGTCCCTGGCCCTGAGTGTGAAGAATAAGGAATGAGACACCTAGGGTTTGTGTTATGTATTTAGTCAATCTTAAAATGACCAAGGATTTATTTAAATAGGAATCAGAATGGACAAAAATACCCCTAATTAAAACTGTCGTCTGAGTCTGCGAGACAGCATCTATGAGTCGTAGACCATTCTATGAGTCGTAGATCACCCCTCGTAAACTAGATTCTTGAAAATTTGAGTTATTTGAAATTGGAACGAAACCCCTCTCCACAATCCGTAAAACATTCTAAGGGTCGTAAACTTCTCGCATAAATAGGGGGTCCTGAAACTTGAGTCACCAGTATTTGTCCCAATGAAAGGTGTAGTTCATTTTGGTAAAAAGGGGAAGTTGAGTCCAAGATATTTAAGTCCTTATGAGGTCTTTAAGAGGGTTGACAAGGTAGCTTATGACTTGAAGTTGCCTAGTGAAATGAATTTGGTTCACCCGGTGTTCCATGTCTCTATGTTGAGAAAATGTGTTGGTGATCCTAATGCTATTGTGCCTCTTGACATTGTAGGTATTGTTAAGGATAACTTGACTCATGAGGAGGTTCCAGTTCAAATCTTTGATAGAGAAGTGAAGACTAAGCCATATTTTCACTACCAAATTCACTCCAACACTGCCATATTTTCACTACCAAATTTAAGTCCCAAATCCTTATCCTAAGCTAAGGTTTTCCTTCAAGGTTCTTCTTCAAGCTTCAAGTCTCCATCTCTAATCTTCACCAAGTTCATCTCCAAGCTAATGTATGTGGGTTTCTTTCATGAGTTCCTTTCACCCATGATACTCAAGCCTCCTTTTACTCTAATTGCATGATTTGAAGTTGATTTACAAATGGGTCTTGCATATTATGAAATTCACTGCACTATATGTTAAAGCTATGTAAAGTTGTGACTGTTTTGCTATGTTTTTAGCTATAAATCTTGTATCTGTTGTAAGATTTGAAGAGGGGTTTTGATGTATATTGCTTAAGGGTGTTGATAAGGTGTTTATTGATGGTTTAAAAATGGATTTTCTTGCAGGATTTCATCTCTATATTACATGGTTTTATACTAGCATCACACACCCTCTAAGTGTTTGATAAAATATCCGGATGTGATTTATTGAGGAGTTGAAGGTCCAAAGCATGAGATATGATATGAATGACTATATGATGATGAAATGAACTTATGTATATGATATACTCTATATAAAATGTTGTATTAGACCATACCCAATTCGGGGAGGGAGGGATAAGAGCCTCGGTAACCAAGGTCAGGATTTGTACTCATGAATCATGTGAGGGGTTTGTACTTTGTCACTGTGGTTATAAGGTGTAACTATCATCAACCATTGAGGGATTCGTACCACACCGCCAGGGTGATGGGGTGAAACCATCATCAACCACGAAGGGCTTTATACCTTGAAAATCTAGCTTGGTCTTTTCTACACATATGATATCCTATATGAGTATGAGTCGCTTAAGTATATTTTTCTTATGCATTGATTATACTTGTCATATTATTATATTATGCCTATTGCCTATTTTTGGAGTTAGAATGAAATAGATATGAAGGAGGAGAGAAAAACAGATCTGATGTAGATAGCAGATAAAAGCTGTCAGATGTGAGATGTGAGGTTACTACTTTATTAGAATAATGACTCCCATATAAATACATGAAATAATAACTGAAAAAGCTAAAGAAAAGGAGAAAAATCAACTATGATTATCTCTAATAACTAATTCCTAAAAAATAGGAACAGACTTCTAATTCTGCACAACTTTGCAGCTGCATTATTTGAACTTATCCTACTTTTAAGATGTATTTTGAGATATAAGTAATCTCCAGCTTTTGAGGCATTACTTTCAACACTCCTCCTTGACTCGAGAGCAGCAACACCAAGTCTTTTTCTGAGAAACTCAAACAGAACATTCCCTGCAGCAATGAAAGATGTGAAATCGCCAAGCTCCATTCTAAGATATGCAAATGATCCACCAGCAACAGGGACTTCAACTGAGAATTCATTATAGCACAAGACTGAAAGCAAAGCAGCGATGCCTGATATAATATAAGACAATAAAACAGCAGGGCCAACTAAGTTTATAATAGCTTCACCAGTTATGACAAAAACTCCAGCACCCATTACTGTACCAATACCAAAACAAATCAAATCAAACCAGTTCAATGGCTTCTTCATCTGATGCTGGCTGCGATAGCGTATTTCATAGAGCTCTAATTGGTCTGAAGAACGAGAAAATACATGATCTTTCAGCCTTGTTTTTGTCTCACGCAATGCCTGAGCATAACTTCCCCAACTCGTGAATGATTCTTTTGGAAAAAAATCATCTTTACTGCATCCACAAGCCCTCTTCTTCAGTGTACTATGCATTTGATCAATATTTTCATTATTGCTATTAGTCATTTTGTCCTGGTTGAATATGTTGTTCAAGTGTTCTTCCGTATCAATTTTTTCTACATCTGGATTTTCAGGGTTATGGATTTTCTGGAAATCATTTTTTTCTACATCAGGGTTATAGAATTCATCATGATGAAAATGTCCGAGTCTTTTGGGCCATAATTCTGAGTTGTTATCTAATTGGACAACTGCTGCTTGCGTATCATCCAACAGGTTCAAGTTGAAACTTCTTTCTTTCATCTTAATCTTGAACATCTCCTTATCATCGAACATCCTTAACGAGACATGCTTTTTCTTCGAACAACAGCTTCAAACCATTTTCAACTAGTTGTCCAACACTTAAGAGATTTTGATCAAGATTAGGAACAAAAAGAACATCAGTTATGAGTTTCAAACATATAGGCAACTGTCCCTTTTCCTCTTGCATCAAGATATTCTCTATTTCCAATTTTGACTTTGGAAATAAAAGATCTATCTAGATCTGTAAAGAGCTCTTGGTTGCGGGTCATATGATTTGTGCATCCGCTATCAGTCAACCAACATTCAGAAGCTCTTTTGCTGGCAAAACAAGTCACTACAAACAATTGCTCTTCTTGATATTGATGTACAACTGCCTTGGCTTCTTTTTGTTGCAATTACGACTTGCATACCTTCTCCACATGATCTAGTTGACCACATTTGTTGCACTTGACATCTGGCCTCCACCAACATTTTTGTTGAGAGTGATTTGTCTTTTTGCAG
>JAPFFP010043270.1:0-13376 GCA_026153255.1 Solanum medicagineum | reverse complement strand
AATTTCTGTAGAATTATTAGTGTTAACATGTGCTTTATTTCGGTAATGGTGCCTATTCGGCACTAGTCACGGCCTCGGGGTCGGGTTGTGACATCTCTATTTTAAGACTGAGTTCGTTTCATTAATCTTGTTTCTTGTGATAGACATAGTTGATGAATCTTGTAGGCCACTGATGGTTATGGTCATTTCTTTATTGTCTTTCGTTTGTCAACTGATTGAATGAATGTGATGAGACTAGGTGGTTTGCTTTGGGGCTAGCAATAGTCTCCGGGTGCCACTTACGTCTAGAATACCCTCCCGGGGCGTGACAAAAATGGAATGAAGATATTGCTACATCGAATACAGCGTAGATGCATTGTGCTAAGGGAATATTCTTCGCATGATGATTTGGTCTGTATAATTTTGAATCAATTGAACGTTGATTTGGTTACGAAATCTGTAAAAATCAAATACATTGCAGAAGGTAGCAATACGTCTATGGAAGTATATAATGACATGGGTGTCCAGGTGTATGTTCAATTAAATAAATCAAACATGGGGTTTGGTGCATATCCTTTGTGCGTAAACGTTGTTAAAGATGTAAGCTATATCAAAAAAAGAATAGCAATTCTTGTAGTTCGTATGTTCCACATAATAGAATTTGGTAAATTTGATACGCTATGTTTGTTGAATTCTTATTTTTGATTATTTCCAAGTATTGAATAAAAAACATTTTATTTGTATATGTAGCGTTTTTTTTTATTTAGGAGTTAAAAAATAAATTTCTCAATAAAATATTCACAAAATTACTTTATATATAACATGTATATATAAAGGTATTAATAAAAATAAATATATCCGCTTGCAATAATTTGTAATATATATATATATATATAATTTTTTAAGGAAATTTATATATATACTAAAATATGAATATAATAACTAAAATGTTTACTAATAGAATATAATGTATTGATGTATCAAACATGTTCAAAATATATCAAATTTGATAGCAAATTAAACTATGAATACAACTATGGAAATGCCATAATTGAAATAGAGATGAATACAACTGTTGATTTAACATATATGAATACTAGAATAAATGAATTTATGTCCTTACTAAATATATTCACATTTATAAAAATACAAATGAATACATGTGTATCGTTCGTATTCCTTATTCTCATTTTGATCTCTATTGTAGCAATTGAGTTTGAAATTTTAGCTTGCTTTTGAGTGATACACAAATCAAACAAAAATATATTTTCTAACAATATATCAAAAAAATGTATATCTCGTGTAACCCTCTTCAAAGCACTAGTTTCCGCCATTGTAATGGCGAAAAAAGAAATTCTTCAATCAAAGTCCTAGTAAAATATATGAAACATGTAAATGCATATAACTATAACCTTTGAATAAAATCATAAGAAAATTAAATTAAAATATACTTGAAAGAAGAATCACAATGTAGCTCTAGCAATCGTGCATAGGATCATGAATTGGAAGAAAATTGAAAATAAATAACGTAATTTTGGGATATTGAGAGAAAAAACATTGGAAAGGGCAAAGATGGAAACAATGAGCCGTAAAAAGTGCCCGTACATAATTGATTAGACAGATAATAGTATATTTGCTATTTAATATTTAATTATATCCATATAAAGTAAATAAAAAATATTATACCTATATGCGTTAAATATATATCACACTTTGCTTTGTCTTGTAGTTTTTCATTAGCTAATCCCTTGGATTTAATACCATGGGATTATATATAAAGATAAAAATGTCCCCCAAATTCTTTTACACTTTTTTTTATTTTTTTAATTTTATATATTTCATATTTGTAGTTTTGTACTAGTAAATTTATTTAAATAAATTATTTTACAAAATTTATTTATTTGCGGGTTCATATTTTCATAATATAAAAAATAAATAACTTTATCATATCAAATTTGTAAATTTTATTTATTTGTGGTTTCATATTTACATAATAGACAAAAAATGTTTTCCATGTCAATTCTTTTTTTTTTTATAATTAATTTAGTTGAATGATTTTATTGATACAAAACAAAGTCCAATGATGCTAAATGAAATCTCAAAGTTGAACAACCTTGTAAGATGTAAATACTATACTAAAACTACAACTTCCAAATTTTTATATGTAAAAATAAATTGCCTATTTTACAATTGTTTACCATCTTTTCTGTTTTAACAATAGATGATCTATCTTTATTAAATAAATTAAAGATTGACATTTTATTAGTGATTAATTTATTAAGATTACAATTATTTATTCTCAAATAATTCAAGTGAGAGAATAGCAAACACAATGACAAAATTATTATTCTCCTAACTAGTTAGACGTCACAAAAAAATAATCTACTTTGATCTAATTACATGAAATAGAAAATCTCATAATAGCTCAAGGGTATAATTAGAAAGTAACTTTTTATAGAATTTTAAACCAAGCACAAATTAAATGGAACGCAATAAACCAAATATGGGATAAAAAATAATCTCAGCATTATTAATTTTCGTATAACTAATTTCTGCATTACTAATTCGTGGATTATTCATTTTTGTACCAAACAATCCCTTAAAGTGTCTATTTGGAACAAGTTATAATTAAAGTGCCAAAATAAAAAATCGTGCCAAGTTTAAGGGCCCCTTTATGTGTTTGGCCTATAATCAATTAGATCAGTTTATTATGTAGCCCTGAAACTCCACAGTTTAGTTTACAATCACTTGAACACATTAAATAAGGATTTAAATCTCAATTCTTATTGCTCCAAAAGAAGACGATAAGAATATTGATATATGTTTATTGTAATTTCACAACTGAAATTTGGGGAGAATATGATGTACTATCTTTGTAAGATAGGGATTGTAAGAAAAATAAGACATGAAAATAAAAAAGATACTAAAAAATCACTCAAAGTGTGACAATACTCAACTAAGTATTAATCTTTTATCCTAATATTCTTGAAATTCAACAATTTTATCTAAGGCCATATCTTCAATCAGCTGAAGTTATGTCATATATTGCCTAGTCACTTTTCTCAGTTTTACCTCTACTTTTACCTCTCTTAGTTGCTGCTACAGACAACTCTTACACCTCCCTAGTGGTGTATCTCACACCGTCTCTTCACATGTCTAAATCATATTTAGCTTTACATCCCTAGTTCATCTTATTTGCAATGATGTCACTCTCACCTTATCCTATACAATACCTTCCTGATCATATTTCTAGAAGTATTCCCACACATTAATTTGAGTATTCTCATGTTCTCTAGCTTTACCCTCTGATTGATTCTTGACTGATCAACACTTTACCCTATATAATAATATTGAATTAACCATCACTGTATGAAATTTATTTCCAAACCTTGGCGACACATTTTTATCATACGTTATCCTGGAGTCAAATTATTTCTCCATTTAGCCCCAAAAAATCTAATAAATATCTTGAAATGCTCTGCTGATATATATTTAGGGAAAGCTATACTGACAACAAATACACTGATATGCTTTGTAGAACTATTTGATCAATGTAGTCTTTTCTTCAAATGACAACATCTACCCTTTCCATGAGTGTGGTTTAAGCTTTACTTTCACCTCCTTAATCAAACTTGAATATTATTCTTTCTAGAGTGGAATGCTGACATCCTAAATAGGTTAGTAAGAATAGTTCTCGCGAGAATCCTGTACTATCTCCTATGAAATTGGCACGAGACTTCGTTTTACGACTCGTAAACTATTCTACGAGTCGTAGATGTCCTTTTGTAAAAAAAGAATCTGAAATTGGACTTCATTTGGAATTTGTCACGAAATCCTCCTCTACGGATCGTAAAGGGTTCTACAAGTCGTAAACTCCTCTCATAATTGAAGGGCCTTGAAACTCGGAGTTACTGGAATTCCCTACGAGACCCCTTTTTACAACTCATAAATCTCTCTACCAATCGTAATGACTCTCGTAAATCCGCTTCTGCAGCTTTTTTCAGATTTTTCTCAGCATCTCCTATACATCTACATCCATATCAGGTAGGAAAGAATTAGGGTGTGTTACATTATCTCCTTTTTAGGATCATTCATCCTCAAATGAAGAGAAATCTAAGGGTTTAGGTCAAGGCACAAATCTCCCTATAGACTCTAACAATCAATCAACTCTCAACTTACTCATGCAATCAATTCATCAAGAAACTCAGCAAGTAAAACAATCAAACAGTCAACAAATCACATCAATCCTCACTCAAACTCTAAAACTCTATCGTCTATCATATTAAGAATGAGAATTTAAGAGAAATTCATTACCATCAACTCTCTCATCATCAGCAGGTAGGAATAAATGAGGATATTTGGTCTTTATGTCCTCCTCAGCCTCCCAAGTAGCTTCCTCTATGAATTGGTTCCTCTACAATACTTTAACAGATAGTACCTCTTTAGTCCTCAACTTTCGAATCTGACCATCAAGGATTTGGACAGGAACCTCCTCATAACTCAGGTTGTCTTTCACTCCAATACTCTCAATAGGCATAACTTTTGGATCTCCCAAACACTTCTTAAGCGTGAAAATGTGGAAGATTGGGTAGATGGCCTCTAACTTTGATGGTAGCTATAACTCATACGCCACGTCACCCATTCTCTTTATAATCTGATAAGGACCAATGTACTTTGGGCTCAACTTTTCTTTCTTCCCGAATCTCATTACATCCTTCATGGGTAACACTTTCAAATATACCCAATCATTGATCTCAAACTCTAAGTCTCTCAATCTAACATCTGTGTAGGACTTTTAGCAACTCTGTGCGGTCTTCAACCTTTCTTGAATAATCTTCACCTTCTCCATATCTTAGTGAACCAAGTCTGGTCCAATCAGTTTTGCTTCACCTACCTTAAACCATCCAATCAGCGACCTACACCTTCTCCCATAGAGTGCCTCATATGGAGCTATCTGAATGCTCGAATGGAAGTTATTGTTGTAAGAAAACTCAATGAAAGGCAAGTGGTCATCCCAATTACCCTTAAATTCAATGGTGCAAGCCCTCAATATGTCCTCCAACATTTGAATAGTAAGTTTTGCCTGGTCATCCGTCTGTGGGTGAAAGGTAGTGTCAAGGTGTACCTTTGTACCCAAACCCTTCTGAAAAGATCTCCAAAACTGGGTGGTGAATTGGGCTCCTCTATCTGATATGATGGACAAAGGGACCCCATACAATCTAACAATCTCCCTTATATAGAGTCGGGCATAATCCTCCGCGGTGTCAGTCGTCTTAACTGCTAAGAAGTGTGCAAACTTAGTCATCCAATCAACTATCATCCAAATCGAATTATGTTGTCTGCGTGACCTCGGTAAACCGGTGACAAAGTTCATGTTAATCATCTCCTACTTCCATTTTGAAATCTCAAAGTTCTGAGCCACTCCACATGGCCTTTGGTGCTCAACCTTGACTTGTTGGCAATTCAGGCACTTGGAAACGAACTCAACAATATCTCTCTTTATTCTACTCCACCAGTACACTTCCCTTAAGTCATGGTACATCTTAGTCCATCCTGTATGGATGGGATATCAGGAATTGTGGGCCTTTTTGATGATCTTGTCTCTAACACCATCAACATCGGGAACACATAATCTGCCTTAATACCTCAATACTCCATCTTCCCCTTTGGCGAAAGCCATCACCTTCTGCTTATGCACATCCTCCTTCAACTACAATAAAACAGGGTCTTGATCTTGTTTGTCCTTCACCTCCATTATTAGAGACGATGCCAACCCATTTTGCACATAAACTCCTCCTTCGCCTGATTCATCTAATTGGACTCCCAATCATAGCAATCTATAAACCTTTTTGGCTAACTCTCTCTTCTTCTCTTCCACATGGGTGGTGCTTCCTATGGACAACCTGCTAAGAATATTAACAACCACATTAGCTTTAGCTGGGTGGTAGAGGATGCTCATGTCGTAGTCCTTACATAACTCAAGCCATCTCCTCTGCCTCAAGTTAAGCTCCTTCTGGGTGAAGACGTATTGCAGGCTCTTATGGTCTGTGAATACATCAATATGTGCACTATATAGGTAGTGGCACCGTAAATTGAGAGCAAACACCACTGCCGCCAACTCCAAGTCGTGAGTGGGATAATTTTTCTCATGCACCTTAAGCGGTCCAGAAGCATAGGCAACAACATTTCCTTTCTGCATCAGCACATATCCTAATCCCACTCTCGAAGCATCGCAGTAGATAACAAATCCATCTGTTCCATCAGACAAGGTCAAGACTGGTGCAGTGGTTAACCTCGTCTTCAACTCTTGGAAACTCCTCTCACACTCGTCAGACTATTGAAACTTAACCTTCTTCTGAGTCAATTTGGTCAAGGGTGTAAATATGGAAAAAAATCTCTCAACAAACCACCGGTAATAGCCAGCCAATTCCAAAAAGCTTCTTATATTGGTCAGTGAGGTTGGTCTCGTCCAATTCTTAACCGTCTCGATCTTTTGAGTATCCACTCGAATTTCATCTCCAAAAATCACATAAACCTAAGAAAGCCACTGATTTGAGCCAAAATTCACACTTAGAAAATTTTTCATATAACTCATTATCTCAGAGTATCTGCAAAGCGATTTTGAGGTGATTGGTATGCTCCTCCTTATTTCTGGAATACACCAAGATATCGTCAATGAACAAGATCACGAAAATGTCAGTATTGTTTGAATACTCTCGAAGCATCGCAGTAGATAACAAATCCATCTATTCCATCAGATAAGGTCAATACTGGTGCAGTGGTTAACCTCGTCTTCAACTCTTGGAAACTCCTCTCACACTCGTCAGACTATTGAAACTTGACCTTCTTCTGAGTCAATTTGGTCAAGGGTGTAAATATGGAAGAAAATCCCTCAACAAACCTCCGGTAGCCAGCCAATTCCAAAAAGCTTCTTATATTGGTCAGTGGGGTTGGTCTCGTCCAATTCTTAACTGCCTCAATCTTTTGAGTATCCACTCGAATTCCATCTCCAAAAATCACATAAACCTAAGAAAGCCACTGATTTGAGCCAAAATTCACACTTAGAAAATTTTTCATATAACTCATTGTCTCAGAGTGTCTGCAAAGCGATTTTGAGGTGATTGGTATACTCCTCCTTATCTCTGGAATACACCAAGATATCGTCAATAAACAAGATCATGAAAATGTCAGATATTGTTTGAATACTCTATTCATCAGGTCCATAAAAGCTGCAGGTGCATTTGTCAACCCAAATTACATCAACAAGAACTCAAAATGACCATATCGAGTTCGAAAAACTGTCTTCGGGATGTCATATTCTCTCACTTTCATCTGATAATAGCTTGATCTGAGGTCTATCTTAGAGAAAACAGTGGCACACTGAAGTTGGTCAAATAAGTTATCAATCCTCGGAAGGGGATACTTATTCTTAATAGTCAATTAATTAATGGTAATCAATACACATCCTCAGGGAACCATCCTTCTTTCGCACGAACAAGACCGGAGCATCCCATGGAGAGACACTCAGCTTATAAATCCATTCTCTAATAAATCACTCAACTGCTCTTTTAACTCTTTCAACTCCGTGGGAGCCATTTTATATGGCGGAATAGAAATAAGTTGGGTGTTTGGAAGAACATCAATTTCGACTTCGATCTCCCTATTAGGAGGGACTCCAAGTAGATCCTTAGGGAACACACCAGGAAACCCATTCACAATCGGGACATGAGGATACATACCAGGAAACCCTTCACAATCGGGACAGACTCAAGAGTAGGGTACTCAACATCATCAGTCTTGACTCGCATGAGGTGATAGATATATCCTTGAGGTAAGAAATAAACTTACCTTTCGGCACAACAGAATCTCCTTTCCACTCAACAATAGGCTCATTCGAAAATTGAAGTTTGACAGTCCAAGTTTGGTAACCAATAGAGGCATAACAAGCATGAAGCCAGTCCATACCAAAGATCACATCGAAATCAACCATCTCCAACTCATTCAAGTCAACAAGAGTATCCCTATGATTGATGGACACCACAGAATCTCTATAGATTATCTCAACTTGAATAATCTCACCAATAAGAGCAAAAATAGAAAACGGCTCAAGCAAGCACTCGGGAAGAATCTCAAATCTACTTGCCACATATGGCGTCACAAATAAACAAGTTGCACCCAGATTAAGTAAAGCATAGCAAGGAAACGCAAAGACTCGAAGCATACCTATCACAACATCTAGTGAAACCTCTTGGTCCTGTCGGTTCCCCATCACATACAGACGGTTTGTCCCACCGCCTTTCCCTGGTGTAGTAGCTCTCTATTTACCCCTCGGTAGTAGTACAGTGGTGGAAGATTAGGCCTTATTGCCCTACATTGAACATCCCTCTGAAAATAGCCTAGCTAGCCACACTTGTAGGAACTATTCCCTCCATCTCTACACTCTCCCAAATGCATCTCACCACATTTCCCACAAGGTGGCTTTCTTTAAGAGCCTAGAATCACACTCACCTGAGACTATACATCCTGTGCCCTAAAGTTCAGCTGACCTTGGGACCGTTGATCATATCTCTGGCCCAGGTTTGGTGCACTAGCTAAAGATGGTGCATAGCTAGAAAACCTCTTCTAGAAATAAGATCGCTTAGTCTGGGTAGGCTCAGGCCCTGCAATCTGGCCTTCTTACTCAGATGCTCTTCTCTGTCCTTCTTTTTATCTTTCTCAGTTTGCTGGGCATAAACCATCATTCTGGAGATATCCATACCAGGATCAACAATGCCGCCTTGCACTCTCTTTTCACCTATCTACCCAATCTAGATACAATTTTCTCATCTTTGCCCTCATATCCAGGACCATCTCTTGGGCATACCGAGATAATTGGATGAACTTCAGGTTATACTCTTTGATAGTCATCCCCTCTTATTTCAGGTCCATGAACTCCTCAACTTTAGCCTCTCTCAACTCCTGAGGGAAGAAGTGATCGAGGAAGGCACTCTCGAACTCATCCTAAGTAGCAGACTCAGCATCCTCACCTCAACTCTCTTCAAACTGATTGTACCAATCATTGGCCACATCTTTGAACTAATAGGCAGCAAGCTTAACTCCCTCAGTTGCATGTATAGTCTTCAGCACTTTCCACATCTCATCGATGAAGTTCTGAGGGTCCTCCTCAACCTTGGACCCGGTGAAGACAGGTCGGTTCATCCTCAGAAAATCTCTCAGTCTAGAAGTAGTCATTGGCTCATAAGAGCTAGAACTAGGAGTCTGTGAGCCCTGGTTCTCGCTCTGGGCAGCTACCAACTGTGTGAGCATGGCAATAGCTCCTCTAAAATCAGCCTTTATGGTGGGAGCAGGTGGAGCGGTGGGAGTCACAGGAACACCAGTAGTCCTAGCCAATCGACCTCGACCCTCGTTTCCATCTAAGGAGGCACCTCTGAAGTAGGGTTCTCGGCAGTGCTAGCTGAAGCAGTCCTCTAGGTTACGGTGCATCTTGGAGGCATGATCTTCAATCACGTAACACACAAGTTAGAGAAGATTTTATGGAGTTTTCAACTCTATCGCACGAACTCAGAGCACAAGAAAAGGGTAATAGTTCCTAATGTCCTGTAGCCTCCTGCTTATGAAGTATGGTACACAACATACACATAAACAAGACTCTACTAGACACAGTTTCATAGGCTCCGTAGGACTCTTGAACTCTGTGATCTGATATCAAGTTTGCACCGGGAGAGTACCCTTGGCTTGGCTGGCATTTGAAGAACCATTGCTGATTCCCAAAGAGAACCACTTTGCGTCATCGTTACATCAACTCGACAGCGGAAGAATAAGTCAAATAGGAAGGCATTATATGAAACAAAATGCAACTCAACTATTCATAATATTTAGTAAATAAATTTAGAATACAAAATACTCAACAATCCTCTACTTAGTGTCTATGAAGCCTCTACTCAATAAGTCTAGATGGTGTCCTGACAGGTCATGAACACCCCAAACCAAAGAAAGAGAGAAAAAGATATACTAAGTCAATTCATAAGATAAAGAGCTCCTCCGAAAAATAAAGAGGTCTTACCAACTCTGGGAATGCACTGATCTGTGGACCTCAACAATGCGTAGGCTGAAGTCCTCTATCACTTGTATCTGCATCATGAAAAGATGCAAGCCTAAATAGATGTTAGTACATGGAATATATTGGTATGTAAAATATCTTAAGAAAAGTAAAGCTCGATTCACTCACCTCGACTCAACAACTCATGCTCAAATCAATTATGCAAGTTTAGAGTAAATCATGCTTTTAAAAGTATGCTTGGTGAAAATAGACTCTGTTTAAAATATCATGCTCAAACAATGTTACTTGGGAGTTTCTCTTAACCGACATTCCAATCTCACCATCTATAATTTGGTGATGCACAAAGAATTCAATGTTGTTGCCACGCCCGCCCTTAACTTCCCATGGAAAAGGGTGATCAACTCTCTCACGGATCCATAATAAGTGTCCACTTGCGGGACTAGAGTCATCAGAACGAGCTGTAATGGCTATCCTACGCTGGCAACATAGTTTTATGGGTTAAAGTAGATGTATACTCGCTCCCCGCTCGGTGCTCGATACTCCTCCCAAAACTAAAATATGCTCGACTCATCAATCAACTCAAAACTCAACCCCTTTGGGGTATCTCATCTCAACTCATATCGATCATTCATCAACTCATTCAATTAATGCAAATCATCAAATTCAACTCAGACTCAAACGGTCATTTAGAATCATTCAACATGACTCCTTAGGTAGTGCAAGAAAAATACTCATATGTAGTAATATATGTGACTCAATGCAACATGTTCCTCATACTCAATCATACTCAAATTACTCAACTCTAAATGCTCAATTTACATCAACTTAAATATTCAATGATATGAATAAAAATTCATGAAATCATTTGATTTAGGGTTCAAGATATCAGGTACGAATTACACGTATAAATCTCATATCAATACTCATGCGATATAGCAATTATCTTATGTAGTATAATAAAACCTCTTGATGAAAGTAAAGATTCAAAGTTAGGGTAGTAGAGTTTCTCAAATCTTAACTCCTTTCCAAATCTTGACTCAAGATATTAAAGGGGCATGTGAAAAAAGGAATTTCACACTTTGATAAGCTTTACATACCTGGAAATTGAAGAAACAATCGAATCTCAATCAATTCTTGTCCTTGAATTGAAAACCCTAGCTCTTTTTTCTCTCCTCTTCTCTTAAGAAAACCCAAGCGTGAAGAATGAGAAATAATGCACTTAGGGTTTGTTTTAAGACTTCATTCATGCTAAAATGACTAGGGATTTATTTAAATAAGAATCGAAATGGACAAAAATACTCCTTAGTAAAACTGTCGTCTGGGTCTACGACTCGTAGAACATTCTACAGGTCGTACACCACCTCTCGTGGACTGGAAATCCAAAAATTTGAGTTACTAGAAATTGGCACAAGAATTGTTTTAGACTCATAAACTATTCTACGAGTCATAGATGTCCTTCCATAAACAGGGAATTTGAAATTGGACTTCACTGAAATTTGTCACGAAATCCTCCTCTATAAGTCGTAAAGGGTTCTACGAGTTGTAAACTCCTCTCGCAATTGGAGGGTCTTGAAACTCAGAGTTATTGAAATTCCTTAAAAGACCCTTTTTTACAATTCGTAAACCTCTCTACGAGTTATAATGACTCTCGTAAATCCGCTTCTACAGTTTTTCCTCAGATTTTTCTCAGCATCTCCTGCATATCTACATCCATATTAGGTAGGAAAGAATTAAGGGGTGTTACAGTTATGAGACTATGAAATCTACCAATTCTATAACACCCCACACCTTACAATACTAGTACAATGCAAATGACATATGACACGGTTTGGACAAATTGACGCTAACTTTTAAAAGTGCTTGAATCTCGTGTTAATGGGCTATATGTGCGTCTAACGCTTAAGAGGGTCGAAGGTATACATGTTTTCTGTCGAAACAAGGAGATTACGGCCTTAAATAAAGTAAAAGAATTGAGGTGCTTGTAGGACTTAGAAGCTAGCAAGTGAGTCACCTACTTGCTTAGCTTAAATTTGTTAGTTAAACGGAGACGAGGCTCGAGGTCGAATTTGTCTAAGTTCGATTATGAATAAAGTCCTTGTTAAGGGTGTAACTTTGGCCCATATTTTGGTATAACAAATGGGCTACATTTTCATCCCAAGAAGTATAATAAAAAGGGCCCAAAGACATCACAACACACCTACCAAATTGGGCCCAAAACTAAGTGAAAGTTGGAAAGTAGGCAGCCTAAGTTCATCAAGTTGGTACTCCAAAAAGGCCCAAGTTTGATGGCCAAGCTGGTGGATAAGCAACTTGATAATGTGTGGCATAAGATGGTCAAAATTTCAAGAGAAATTCGGCATAATAGTTCTTTATAAAGGGCTCCAAAGAAGCTCCACAAGTTATTGTTCACTTGAACTCACAAAAAAAAAATAGATTTTTCTTCAAAGTTCTCTCAACTTTTCTTCACCTTGTAAAGCATCTAAACAACTTTTATAGGGTTCTTATACAAGCCCTATACTTTGAAGATAGTGGTAAGTAAGTTTACATATGTGTTTAGTATGGTTTTATTATGAAAAACAAGAAGTATATGCTAGTATGTCTATGCTGGAAATTCTGGGCAGATTCTGTTTTGAGAATTGCTGCATGTTTCCCTTTTGTTTTAGTGACTTCTCTATCGCTTTTAAGTTATATTATGAAGAGAAATTGGTGTTCTTAATATGGTTTTAGTTATAAACATCACCCTAAGGTTGTTGCCCTGATTTTGGTTTCATTTAACAAGCGCGCTTTATTGTGTTATCTTAAGCGGTATGTTGATTGGAACTTGCGGGCTGTTGTATATAAGGCTATTAGCCCACATCCTTCATGACTTCTTAAGTGCTTTTATAAGACTATTTTAGGTCTGTTTATGTGTGTAAATGTGCTGGAACAGTTTGGTTAGACTTGGAATAGGTTTTGGAGTTGTCAATGTCGAAATGTAGCAAGGGAAGGTAACGTTATGCTGTCCATTTTTAGATTGTGTGGAATTATGATGCGTTGTGCTTTGTGGGCTGTGTTAAGACTGTTATGGCATTGAAATAGGTTATACATGATGTGTACATGCAAATTTGTATGCAAAAATACGATTAAGGAGCGGAAAGGTTAAAGGAATACACTCGGGTTTATAAACACCCGCTTGCTGCACGTGTATTATTTTCTTATGTGATTGGATTGCCAAGGTGTATCTATTGGTTTTTAATGCTAGTTTTATCCCTTATTATGTCGTAGATAAGTATTTGGAGGAAGGGAAGGTTATCTTGAGATAGTAACAAGGTCCGACGACGAGGTATGTAAGGTTACT
>JAPFFP010043269.1:0-13376 GCA_026153255.1 Solanum medicagineum | reverse complement strand
ACTCAAGGTGAGTATTTTATTGATTATTTAGTTTGAATAAAGGGTGTTGAATTGTGTAGGGTGGAGAAGAAAAATGGAAGTGGAAAGTTGATACGGGCAACAAAGAGGTGCTACTCGGCGTATCGCTGAATAATATTGGTGATGATCAATTTGACCACATTTCTGGTCGAGTGGTGACTCTGGAGGTGCTGTCAAATTTAACAAACCAAAGGTCCAATTTTTGAATTGCCAATCCTAGTTAGCAATGGTCAAGTTCGCACTTCAGGGTAGAAGGCAAGGTAAACCCGTAGCATGTTTGTCACAATGCCAAGTGTTTTAGGTGGCGTGGTTCAGTGTCGACAAACATGCATGCTCACCAATTTAATTAAGGCTTATCAAATGCCTTGGCCCTTTCAGTTTCCACCTTCCATTCTTTTTCTCTTATCTCGCATACCAATACCTCTTTCCTTTGCTTTTCTTTAAAATTTTTTACCAAGGAGTTGAGAATAATAGTCAACGGGCATCATCAAAGGTTTTCATAGTTTGTCATTGTTGAACATGTATGATTTTGGCCCCTTGTTCTAGTTCTTAAAGAAGACATTGTTTATGAAGTTGATTAGGCTTTGTGATGTGGAAATCATGCCTTAAACTATTAAATTCTTGTTTAGAACCATGTGGGTAGGACTCTAGAGTTGCTTTTGAACCCTATGTTGCATGTATGTATGATTTATTTCAAGTTTTGATATCTTCTTATGAATGTCGAAATTGGGGGTGTGAATGAGTTGGGTTAGAGTCATGAATGAAGGGTTTCTTGCTCATTGTTGAATAGTTTCTGGGTTTAAACCAAAATCATGTGCTTAATATGTCACTTGAATGTATTCCATTGAAACATGGCCATGATCATATGAATGTGTGCTTGAAATGTGCTTGCCTGCTGGATTGATTGCTTCTATGGGCTATGGATGAAGTCAGAGTAACCCTGATATCTTTTTAGCAATTGACCTTTCCCTATGATAGAATAGGTGACATCATTTTTAAGATTAAGTCATTGTTTAATTGTGTATATAACCATTGAGACCATGTGATATTTAAGCCAGTTGAAACGACCCTAAAAAGTGCCCGAAAATGTGCCTGGAAGTGCCCAGAAACGCAATTCCCATATATCTCAAAGTGAATGGATGGAAAAATTGGCAAAGTGTCATCTCACTGGAGACTCCACTGGCCGTGTGGCACTCCACGGGTCATGTGTAGTGCCCATGTGAAGTGCCTTAGTTAAAAAAAATGGATGTTAGGAAACTTGGAAAAATTAACGTCTCGTCACTTTGAAGGACCGCTTCACAGAACATGTGGTGTTACACGGACTGTGTTCTATTCCGTCCCACCTCATTTGGATGAAAATGTTGCTGTCCACCACACGCCCAAGTGCCACGGCCCGTACCGTTCACCCCAGCCGTACAAGGCAGTCAAGGCCCATGCCTTAGCTTCGAATGCCACCCATGCCTAGCCAAGCCTCCTAAAACACGTCCACGCCCCTCCTCACGACCAGTGGTGAGGCACACAAGCTGTGCCACTGGTCGTGGACTAATGTCTCACCATACCATTTCCTAACCCCAAACATTTCCCACGACTTGTACAAGGCCACGCTACCTGTACTGGTGCCCGTAGGACTTCACTGCATGGGAGGGTCTCACGAAAACGGTCATAACTCCTTCATCTGACATTGGAATGAGGTAAAACCAAATGCTTTCAAAGATAACTCAAAGGGATTTCATTTGACATGTCGTGGGTCACCTAGTTCCAAATATGCTATGATTTATGCTTGTTTACAGTTGACCCTTGCATGAACTATCACCCAAAACTCAATCCTTTGAGAAGTCTTGGACTCGTTTAGGTACTAGGAGTCTCCCATGAACCTAATAAACCCCAAACCTGACCAAATGAAGCTTGAAACATGGATACACAACCGCATAAAGTTACACAGTATCACAATACCGCTTTGGAATGACCTCCAAAAGAGTGATGTAAATTGAGCACCGCGATCCGATATCGACAAAGGAACCCCATGCTACCTTACCATGTCATGAATGTACAATCTTGTATAATCTTCAGCCCCATATATGGTCTTAGCCAGAATAAAATGAGCCAATTTTGTCATCCTATCAACCAAAACCAGATGGAATCAAAACCCTTTCTAGTCTTGGGCAATCGAACCACAAAATCCATTTTATCTCTTCCCACTTCCAAGTAGGAACCTCAATGTCTTGGGTTAGGCCACCTAGGCTATGATCTTCGGCTTTGACTTTTTGACAACTATGACAACCTGAAATGAATTTGGCATTGTCCCTCTTCATGCCTCCCCTCCAATACAGATCCCTCAAAAACTTTATATATTTTGGTGGAACCAGGGTTTGCTGAATAAGAAAAATTATGGGCCTCATCATGGATTTTTCTTCCTCAAACTATCAACCCAAGGCACACACAAACAACCTTAGAAAACCGTAGATTTAAAAAATTGCTCTTGAATATTGTGTCAAGAATATTTTAGGGTTTCACCTAAGATTATTATATTCTCTTGAAAAACATATTTTGGGGATTGCAAATCTTATGCTATACACTTTGGATATCTATCAAGCTCGTGGATTCGCAACTTGTGGTGTCTTTACTTTTTATGATGTTGGTAAACCTCTCAACTATGTCTATTATTTGCATTTTGTGTTTTGCCTTAGCCATGAGTTACTAAGCACCCACAACTTGGGGTTGTGGGAACCATAGGTAGTTGACTTGAGATGACCTAGATTTCTTGCATTTCTATGATTGGAGTTTCCTTTCATTATTATTATTGTTTGGTGGTGGCCAACACCAAACCCTGCCAACTATTACGATCCCGACTGAGGTAGTGATGACTAGGAAAAAGGAAGTAGATGACAAAATTCGATTGATGTGTTCTCATCTTATCAACCGAGCCTGACCAAGGGGAGGTTGACTGGGACAATAGGTAACGGTTAGTTGGCACGTCATGGTTGCCAACCAAGAGAGATGGTGAAATTTGACTTTCAACTTCACAAGAGGCCTGGAAGAACCTAAGTTATTGTCCTGCATGCAAATCAACAATTGTAGTTATGTTATCTAGGGTAATCGAGTCGACGAACCCTGAGGAACACAATTCCTATGTTGTCCCCAAAATTGAGTGTTCCTGGCATTACAGTTACTTTTTTTTAATTTTGTTTTTGAATAACATCCCGCCTCCCTCCCCCCCCCCCATTTTGAGATTTTAGTTATTGATGCTTGAAATGATTAGAAGTGAAGTCTTGTAGTCAAGTCGTGTATTCCATGTGGATTCGTCCCTGACCGCTTTCTTATTGGAACATGAACATCAGATGTCATCACTAACCCTCACAAGATTGTACAGACACCTCTTAGAGATCAATTTACGGGCTTTAATGCCTACTGATCAAAACCCAATAGCCCTACAGAGAGATATCTTACCTCCTATGCCAAAGCCATTCACAGTAGAGCATCAGATTCCATGTTAATCTCCAGCTACTATCGGCACTACTATAGCTACAACGGAGCTTACACCAGCAGTTGGGATAGAGTCTACACCATTCTCTAGCACCAGTAGCATCTACTTTACAGGTTGACCCTCTTTTCTCTGTTGTTACATTTCAAACTTTTCTACGCAGGGTGGCTGTAGCAGAGGGCAGGCTACATGAGTTATCAACAGGGGTTAAGACATTGGTTGATCAGGCTGTTCGGGACTCCGAGAAGAGGATGAACGCATTCACCCGAGACTTTTTAAATGAGAGATTTTGAGCGGTGGATGCTCAGATCAATGCATTTGCGACTAGAGCTAACATGAGGCTTGAGGGAGCTATGCCTACCGATGCAAGTGCGGTTACTAAGGAGTTGTCCAAGTTCAAGGCTAACTTATTACTGATGTTGGCAGACCCTGTTCTAGCCCGAGAGGTAGCACCGGTAGGTGATGAAGCATTTGATTGGCTCACCGACTGTCTGGACACCCGTGGGAAGAGGCCCCTTGAGCATGATAATCCAGAGCCGACCCCAAAGAGGCCAAGACCTGAAGAAGAACCCATACTAGAGGAGGTGATGCAAGAGTCGCTACTGCTGGCCATTCAGAGAGATAGAGAGGAGTACACCCCACGTGGAGAGGGTACCTCAGGAGAAGCTATAGCCCATGCAGCCGAGGGAGAGATGCATCCCTAGGACCCTGCAGATCAGCCCGATACTGGTGCTTGAGCACCTTGATGTTTGACCCCTTTTGACCCAAGCTCTTACTTTGCTTTATGGATATGTTGTCCTTATGTTTGACAATATTTTTTTTCTATTGGTATTTTTGATGTTTTTATTGCACAATGTTCTAATGTTAGATTTTGGATATTAGTTTTGTTAATTATTAGTTTAAAATGTCTATATATCTATGTTATGTTTTCATTTTCTTGTCTTGTGTTTTTACTTTGAGACAAAATATCATGTTTTGGTGGGGTGGTGGAAGTTATGAATTAAGGTAAACTCTTAGTAGCCTGAAGTCCATAACTTCCCCTATTTTCGATCTCAAGGTTTTCTTGTCGTGTTTCTTTTTCCTTGTGGATGCTTAGTTTTCTATTGAGCCAGTATGTTTTAGGAAGTGTTGATAATTTGTAAAAGTATAGTAATGTTATCTGTTGGCATATATATAGTTCTTAACTGTTCTTTAAGTTTTTGGTAAAAATGAGGTACCGTCAAAAATTTTTGGATTGTAGTTGTTGATGCATTCATACATTTTGAGTATCTATTAATGTTTGTTCTGATACTCTGAAGGTGGTCTGAGGCTAGAAGCATGATCTGGAGTCTACTCTTGATTGTGTATGCAATGCCATGTGTGTGTGAGCTTATTTTGATGCATTCATGTATCATGTATAGACTCAGAACTTCCCCTAGTACTCTAAAACTAGTTTAGTGATTTGGTTAATTTGTAAGTGATCTTAGGCCTTTGTTCTGATAGTAACCCTACTTTTACCTAAATTACCTATCAAATGAACTAGTGAATCCCTTGTTCCAAATGTTTGAGCTTCTGATGTACTCATTCTTTCTTGACACCTTACTAACCTCACTTCATATAATGAATACCTTCATAATTGGCTGCATTTGTTGCCCTGGTTTGAGACATAGATATTGTGCACTTCACCTTAGGCTAAAAGCCTAAGTTGAGGCTAGTCCTTATTGTGGTAAAGTAACAAAAATGAGGTAGTTAGTTGGGGTGAAAAGAAATAAAGTAAATAATCAAGAGTCGGGTGAAGATAAAGATAAGAAACAGTTTCTTGAGTTGAAAAGATTAGCAAAAATGAGTTCATAATGGATGCACAACTGAAAAGTGAAAGAGAAACCCCGGGAAAAGCTTAAAATGGTGGAATAAGGGAGGAGTTAGTGAAATTAGACGGGTTGAGAAGGAAAAAGTGTTTGTAAGCATGGTTCAAGGATAGCTTTCAGTCACTAATAGCCTAAAATGCCATACCAAAGTCACTTGAGCCTATGTTACAATCTCTTAAGTCCTAAAGTGATCCAAATCAACTTTGTCACCAAGCCAAAAGATGAGTATAGGGGCACACTTATGGTGTTACTCATTGTGCATGAATTTCAATAATGACAGTCAGAATATTTCCTTAGTCCCTGAATTCTGAATGTTTTTGAGTAAGTATGAGGAACTTCTTTCTAGTTAGGGCATTTGCACTACTTGAGTAGCATATGACTAAACCAGTGATTGTGGACAGTTAATTCTCCTTAGCTTATCATAGTTTGATTGCCGGGTATGTGATTGTATTCTTGATTTTGCTTAACAACTTTGAAATTCTATTTTGAAAATGGTAGTGGGGTGCCTTAATCAGAGGTGTTTATGTATATTCCATTAGTATAGTTGCTATGTGTTTCTCTTTGTCTGCATAGATTGAGTCATGGCATGAGGACAAACAACAATTCTAAGTAGAGGTTGCTGATGTGCTGTCAAAATACAACACATTTGGTGCCTGAAACAAGGGATTTTGTGAGTTCTTAAAGTGACATTTTGTGGTTTTGATGTGTTTTGTGTTGATCTTGCAGAAAAGTTAGGTTGGCATGATTTTGAAGAAATGTGGCAGATTTTGCTGAAGCATAGGCCAAACGAGACCACCTACAAGTCGTAGCTCAATCTATGAGTCCTAGGGTGTGTCGTGGCAAGAAACAGAGACCAAAAATCAGAAATCTGCCAAGTGAAGGTTGCTCCTACGGTGACATGCTACGAGTCATAAGACATACTACGACTCCTATAGGTGGACTCGTGGCAAGAATTAGAGAGCCAAAAGGTTTGACCAAAAAACTGAAGACCAAGACTACGAGATAAACACACGAGTGTTAGAACAAGCAATGACTCGTACCACTGGGTCATACCAGTTGAGTTCAAGATGCGAAGAACCTGATATGAGACCCTGATTATGACTCGTAGGTTACCCTACGAGTCAAATCTATGAGGCGTACAAGATGCCAACTATCTTGTCTGCATAATTTTTAGATTTTATTTGTACAAACTATAAATACTTTAAGTTAGGTTTTCATTTCAGATCAGACATCTTGTAGACTTAGAAAATTTCTCTTGAATATTCTCTCAAGGATATTTTAGGGTTTCACCTTACTTTATTTTATTCTCTTGGAAAACTCATTTTGGGGATTGCAAATTTTTTTCTATAAACTTTGGATATCAATCAAGCTTGTGGGTTTGCAACTTGTGGTGTCTTCACTTTTCATTGTGTTGATAAAACTCTCAATTATGTCTATTATTTGCATTTTTGCGTGTTTCAGCTTAGACATGAGTAGCTAAGCACCCACAACTTGTGGTTGTGGGAACCATGGGTAGTTGACTTGAGATGACCTAGGTTTTTTGCATTTCAATGTTTGGGTTTTTGCATGTATTGTCTATTTCCTTTCATTACTATTTTTGTTTGGTGGGGGCCAATACCAAACCCCGCCTACTATCACGATCCCAAAAATGGTAGTGACTAATAGGAAAAAGGGAAGTACATGACAACATTCGATTGATGTGTTCTCGTCTAATATACCAAGCTTGACCAAAGGGAGGTTGGCTTGGACAATAGGTAACGGTTAGTTGGCACGCCATGGTTGCCAAACAAGCACCATGGTGAAATTCAACCTTCACCTTCAGAAGAGGGCTGGAAGAACCTAAGTTACCTTCCTGCATGAAAATCACCAACTGTAAATACGTTATCTAGGGTAATCTAGTCAATGAAACATGAGGAACATAATTCCCAAGTTGTCCCTAAAATGGAGTGTTTCCTTGCATTAAAGTTAGTGTTTGTTTTATTTTTTTTTGAATCACAACCCCTTCCCCCCCTTTTTAGAAATTTTATTTATTGATGCTTGAAATGATTAGTAGTAAAGTCTTACAGTCAAGCCCTATATTCCCGGTAGATACGCCCCCAACCTTCTATTAGATTAATTGCTGGCAACGACCGCTTTCTTATTGGAGCGTCAACATTAGATGTCATCACTAACCCTCAAAAGATTGTACGGACACCCCTTAGAGATCAATTTACGGGCTTTAATGCATGAGATGAATCTACCCTTGACCACCACATTTTGACTCTCCCACTCAAGGAAGGATTCATTTGGGAAATTGAAACATGACCTTACGGCTTCTACAATCAATAGAAACATAGTATGCGTGCCACCAATCCATTCCAAGAATAACATCAAAGTCAACCATGTCCAATTCAACAAGATCACAAGGCAATATTTTATGGAAGATGCAAATAAGACAATTCCTATCGACTTTACTAGCAATAATAGATGTGCCAATAGGAGTAGACACCTCATATGACTGATGCAATATTGGGGCTGAACATGGAATCTTTTGGTAACAAAGAGGGTAACAAAAGAACAATTGGAACCTGGATCAATCAATGTACGCATATCAAAATCAAAGATATTCAACATACCGGTAAGTCCATCGAGGACCTTATCAACCCCTTGGCTCCCACACAAATCATAAAATCGATTGTGCTTTGGGCCACCATCTGTTCGACTACCTCTCCCCAAAGGAACCATATTAGCACCTTGTAGATGAACCTCCTTACCCTTATTTCGATTTCAAGGGCAATCTATTACCTTATACCCCATCTCCCCACAACCATTGCAAGCACCAACATTCCTCAAGCATCGGCCACCATGACCCTTACCACACTTCGAACACACATCAATAGGAACCAAACCCCTAATACCTTGGGCCCTAGAAAAATCATTTGCAACCCCCTTTTGGAACTTACCTTCAAAACGAGCCCTCTAGGCCTCATGACCCCTTCTCTTCCTTAATTTAACCTCTTCCATTGTTTTGGCATAGGTCATCAAACGAGATAAGTCCATGTCACCAATCAACATGGCAGACTGGCATTCTTCACTCACTAGGTCGGACACACCTATGATGAATTTATTCATTCTAGACCTTGAGTCGGCAACCAAATGTGGAGCATAATTTGAAAGTTGATTGAACTAGAGGGCATATTCCCTCACGCTCAAAGATCCTTGTTTCAAGTTCATCAACTCCACCAATTTAACTTCCCTAAGCTCAAGAGGAATGAACCGATTAAGGAAAGGCACCTTGAACTCTTCCAAAGCACCACATAGTTGACTCCCTTCTCTTCCTTCCATTGGTTGTACCATATTTGTGCCACCCCTTTGAGTTGGTAAACTGCCAACTCCGCCTTGTCTTCCGACCTCACATCCACGATTGCCAATATCTTGTAAACCTCATCAATGAACTTTTAAGGGTCCTCATTCACCTTATACCCATAGAATTCTGGGGATTCATCCTCATGAAATCTCTCACCCGAGATGCTAGATTAGGAGCATGAGGGGCTTGGGCCCCTTCATTGGCTTGATTAGCAACAACTTATGCAAGTAAGGTGAAAGCAACCCGAAGCTCCCTATTAGCCGGTTGCTCCTCGGGTGTGCGGGCTCAGCTTCCTCTTGTGTTAGGTATGATCTAATGTAGCATAGAACAATCGTTAGGGGGAAAAAGCTTACTTCAACTCTATAGCACGACTTAGAACGTGAAGAAAGGAAACATTTCCTAAAACCTCTCATAGCCTCATACTCATAGTTGTGGTGCATAACACAACCACAAATAGGACTCTAATCAACGTGGTTAGACTCTTATAATCTAATAACACAATGCTCTGATACAAAGTTTTTCAAGACCCAAGCCTAGGGGCCTAGATGTGACACGGCGCATTGGGACCTGAAGGGACCCCAATCAAGCCTCTTAACATATCATTACCCATCCTTGGTCACGAACAATGAAACACAACAACAGATAGTGAATAGGGACATCGGGGCTATGGGAGCCCTTTCATATCCTAGACATCAAGAACAAGAGAGTCAAGGCTCAGAGCATACATACATAGCATGTCCAACAACACCTCTACTATATAGATAAAAGCGGGGGCCAAGACAAGAAACTAGGCTCATCCTTATAGTCAAACATAATATAATGAAAAATAGTCTTAATGCATAGCATAAGATTATAAGAAACATCATCAGAATGGAGGACTAACCAACAAGCTTGTAAGACAATCGTACTAGCCACATGGAGGAGGAGGATGATCAAGCGATGCTCCGTTCCTACATGGTGATATCATGTAGGCATATAGTATGCTTTAGCATGTTTGAATGTACTAAATATGTAGGATGCAATGCAACAAGTGATAAGCACCATATACAAAATGAATAACATAGACAATGAATAAGCTTATAGAAATATTACATGTATGCATGATGCTTGAAGTAAAGTCATGCTTATATAGAACATAATATGAGTGTAAGGAATGACCATTCTTAGTATAATCCAAGGCCTACCACCTCCGTGGAGAGGCACATGAGGTACAAACCCTTCACGAGGTTGATGGAGTACAAACCCCCCAATAAGGTTGATAGAGAACAAATTCCCTAACAAGATTGATGGGTACCAACCCCTAAAAAAAGTTACCTGGGCCTACCACCCCTCGAGCTAGGCGATCGAGGTACAAACACCTCAACAAGTTTACCCGGGCCTACAACCCCCCAAGCTAGGCTTGGTCATCCCCAACATCGTAGAGATAATATCATATGTATATATACATTCCTTTAATCATCATATACATACATTCCTTTTCATCATCATGTCATCATCATTCCATCATCATTTCATCATCATATAGTCATTCAACTTATATGTAATGACAAGTCAAGAGGCTTGTTTGGGGTTTCTTCGGGTTTTCCATTCATCGTGTCACATCTAGGCCCTATGCTTAGGTCGTGGCGAACTTAGTATCAGAGCACTAGTTTGATAGATCCTCAGAGTCCAACACACTACGTCAATTAGAGTCCTATTCATGGTTGTGAAGCATGCCATGACTATGAATAGGGGGCTATGAGACTTTTTTTTAAATGCTTCCCTTCTTCATGTTCTAAGTCATGCTATAGAGTTATGATAACTTTCCCCCATAATGATTGTTCGTTGCTATACTAGATCATGTCAAATACTAGAGGAAGATGAGTCCAAACTCCTGCGGAGCAACCTACCAATGGTGAGCATGCTCTTACTATGCCTGCCCATGTGGTATCCAACCAAGTCCAACAAGGGGCGCAAGCCCCTCATGCTAATACCCCGGGATCTAGGGTTAGAGACTTCATGAGGTTGAATTCTCCAATTTTCCATTAGTCAAAGCTGGATGAAGATCCACAAGAGTTTATTGATGAGGTCTACAAAATCTTGTCTATTATTGGTGTTGGGCCAAATGAGAAGGCGGATTTGGTGGTGTACCTACTCAAAAAGGGAGGCCCAAATTTTGTTTTATCAATGGAAGGGAGAGAATGGGGTTGTTAATGTGGTGCTTTGGGAGGAGTTCAAATTAGCCTTCCTTAATCAATTTTTCCCTATTAAGCTTTGGGAGGCAAAGTTGATGGAGTTTATGAACTTGAGACAATGTGCTATGAGTGTTAGGGAGTATGCCCTCAAGTTTAATCAACATTCAAAGTATGCTCCCCATTTGGTGGCTGATCTTATATCTAGGATGAATAAGTTCATGATGAGGGTCTCCGACTTGGTAAGTGAAGAACGCCGGTCTACTATGCTAATTAGTGACAGGGACTTGTCT
This sequence comes from Solanum medicagineum, assembly GCA_026153255.1. Taxonomy (NCBI): domain Eukaryota; kingdom Viridiplantae; phylum Streptophyta; class Magnoliopsida; order Solanales; family Solanaceae; genus Solanum; species Solanum medicagineum. Next base: position 2,220 of record JAPFFP010043269.1, on the reverse strand, counting down.
TGGTCGATAACCTATGCTGAGAAAATGGAGGAGGAGAAATTGCAAAAGAAAAGGGGGCATGAGGCCAAGAGAGCCCGATTCGAGGGTAAATTCCAAAATGGTGCTAAATTTTTTCAAGGCCAACGCCCTCTTCATGCTACAAATAGTGGGTTTGCCAATGACTTTGCTTTGCCTCAAGGTGTTGGTGGGATAGATCTTGTTGATGTGTGCCCTAAATGTGGAAGGAGCCATGGTGGCCTATGTTTGAAGGTTCCAGTGCATGATATGAATGTGGGGAAATTTGTCACAAGAAGCTAGATTGTCCAAGCAACCATGGCTAGGTCCGGGGTGCTAATATGGTCCCACTGGGGAGAGATGGTCCTCAAGGTGGTGCCCCAAGGCCCAATCAATTTTATGCTCTACATGGAAGGCAAGGGGTTGTGAGGTCCTCGATGTTGTTACCGGTATGTTAAAAATCATTGACTTTGATGTATAGGCTTTGATTGATCCAGGTGTCGCTCTTGCCTTTGTTACCCCTCTTTTTGCCAAAAAGTTTCATGTTTTCCCTGAGTTGTTGCATGAGTCATATGAAGTGTCTACTCATATTGGCGCCTCTATTGTTGCGAGGAAAGTTTATAGGAGTTGTCCTATTTGCATTTTGCATAAGTTGTTGCCTTGTGATCTTGTTTAACTAGATATGGTAGATTTTTATGTCATTCTTTCGATGGATTGGTTGCATGCTTACTATGCTTCCATTGATTGTAGAACCCATAGGGTCAAGTATCAATTTCCTAATAAACCTGTCCTTGAGTGGGAAAGTTAACATGTGGTGGTTAAGGGTAGATTCATTTCATGCATTGAAGTCCATAAGTTGATTTCTAAGAGGTGTTTGTATAATCTTTTAAGGGTTAAAGATCTGGAGCCCAAAGTCCCTTCCATAGAGTCGATTCCTGTTGTAAATGAGTTTCTTGATGTCATCCCAAATGACTTTCCTAGCGTCCCTCCCGAAAGGGAGATAGATTTTGGCATAGATCTCCTTCCCGATACTCAACATATCTCCATTCCCCTTTACCGTATAGCCCCAGCGGAGTTGAAGGAGTTAAAGGAACAACTGCCAAATTTGTTAGCAAAGGGATTTATTAGGCCTAGCCAATCACCTTGGGGTGCTTTGGTGTTGTTTGTGAAATAGAAGGATGGGTCACTTAGAATGTGCATTGATTACTGGCAACTCAATATGGTCACTGTAAAGAATAGATATCCTCTTCTTAGAATTCATGACTTGTTTGACCAATTGCAAGGGGCTTGCTTCTTCTCTAAGATTGATCTTCAGTCCGAGTATACACAAGTGAGGGTGAGGGAGTGTGATATTCCCAAGATGGCCTTATGGACTAGGTATGTTCGTTATGAGTTTGTTGTGATGTCGTTTGAGTTGACTAATGCACCAGCCATCTTCATGGACCTAATGAATAGGGTCTTCAAACCTTACCTTGATTCCTTTTTAGTAGTCTTTATTGATGATATTTTCATCTACTCACATAGTAGGGAGGAGTATATGGGTCATTTGAGGGTTGTGTTGCAAAGGTTGAGGGAGGAGAGATTGTATGCTAAATATGATAACTGTGAATTTTGGTTAAAGGAGGTTGCATTCTTGGGTCATGTGGTGTCGGAGGATGGTATAAAAGTGGACCTTAAGAAAATCGATGTGATTCGAAATTGGCCTAGACCATTGACCCCATCAGATATTAGCAGTTTCTTGGGTTTTGCAGGTTACTATAGAAGATTTGTGAATGGTTTCTCCTCCATTACTTACCCTATGACCAAATTGATTCAAATGAATGTTATGTTTTGTGGACCAATGAATTTGATAGGAGCTTCAAAACATTGAAGGATAGGCTTGTGTCTGCTCCTATATTGTCACTACAAGATGGGCTTAAGGGTTTTTATGTATTGTGATGCATATAGAGTTGGTTTGGGTTGTGTGCTAATGCAAAATAGTAAGGTCATAGCTTATGCTTCTAGGCAACTCAAAGTGCATTAAAAGAATTACCCTAGACACGATCTAGAATAAGCCACCGTTGTGTTTGCATTAAAGATTTGGCGTCATTATTTGTATGGGGAGCATGTGGATTTCTTCACCAATCATAAGAGCCTCGAATATTTCTTAACTCAAAAAGATCTCAACTTGAGACAAAGAAGGTGGCTAGAACTTCTCAAAGATTATGACATGAGTGTGCATTATCA
>JAPFFP010043268.1:0-13376 GCA_026153255.1 Solanum medicagineum | reverse complement strand
AATTTTGCTTACTTAGTTTTGGGCCTTAAGGTATCCAAGAATTTATGATGTCTTTGGGCCTTTCTTACTATCATACTCGGGCTAATGATATAGTCCATATGTTGTGCTAAACTATAGCCCAAAGTTACACCCTTATCCCGGACTTTATTCCTAATCGAACTTGGACTAATTCGACGCCGAGCCTCGTCTCCGTTTAACTAACCAACTTAAGCTAAGCAAGCAGGTGACTCACCTACCTGCTTACTAAGTCCTACAAGCACCTCAATTATTTTACTCCATTTAAGGCCGTAATTTCCTTAATTCAATATAAAATATACATACCCTCGATCCCCTTAAGCACTAGACGCACATATAGCCCATTAACACGAGATTTAATCACCTTTAAAATTTGGCATCAATTTGTCCATTTTATGTCATGTTTCATTTGAATTGTGCCAATACTGTAAGGTGTGGGGTGTTACAGACACGTGGAAGACCGGATGTGCCATATGCATGTCATTGGGAAACTCCAACTCATAGGCCACCTTACCAGTCTTTGTCAACATTCTATAGGGACCCACAAATCTAGGGCTTAACTTACCCTTTTTGCCAAACCGGACCACACCCTTCATGGGTGAGACCTTCAAATAGACCCAATCACCCTCTTTGAATTCAACATCCCTTCTCCTCACATTGGCATAGGACTTTTGTCGACTTTGACCAGTTTTCAGTCTCTCCCTAATCATTGTCACTTTCTCCATGGCCTCCATAACCAAATCTGGACCTAACAAGGCCATCTCCCCTACCTCAAACCTTCCAAAAGGGGATCTACAACGCCTTCCATAAAGAGCTTCATACGGAACCATACCAATACTTGATTGATAACTATTATTATAAAAAAATTCAATCAATTGAAGGTGATCATCCCAACTACCCTTAAATCCAATACACAAGCTCTAACAATATCCTCAAGAGTTTGGATAGTTCTTTCGGCTTGGACATCCGTTTGACGGTGGAAGGTCGTACTAAGCTTAACCTTGGTACCATGACCTCTTTGAAAGGACCTCCAAAAGTGTGAAGTGAATTGAGCACTGATGATGTTCACGCTCCAATAAGAAAGCGGTCGTTGTTAGCAATTAACCTAACCGAGGTTATCGAATCCAAATGGAATACAGGGCTTGACTACAAGACTTCACTACTAATCATTTCTAGTATTTATGATTACAATCTCTAAATGGGGGGGGGGTTGTCATTCAAAAACTAAATAAAATAAACACTAAATATAATACAACGAAATACTCAATTTCGGGGACAACTCGGGAATTGTGTTCCCCATGGTCCATTAACTCAATTACCCTAGATAACATAACTACAATTGGTGATTTGCATGCAGCACAGTAACTTAGGTTCTTCCAGCCCTCTTGTGAAGGTGAAGGTTGAATTTCATTATGGAGCTTGGTCAGCCACCATGGCATGCCAACTACCCGTTACCAATAGTTCCAGTCAACCTCCCCTTGGTTAGTTTTGGTAGATTAGACGAGAATACATCAACCGAATTCTATCATCTAGTTCCTTTTTCATATTCGTCACTACCTTAGTCGGGATCGTGATAGTAGGTGGGGCTCAATGTTGGCCACCACCAAACAACAATAAAATTAAAGGGGAATATATAATACATGCAAAACCCCAATCATAGAAATGCAAGAAGAACCTAGGTTATTTCAAGTCAACTACCCATGGTTCCCACAACCCCTAGTTGTGGGTGCTTAGCTACTCATGGCTAAAGAAAAACATATAATAATGCACATGATAGACATAGTTGAGAGTTTTACAAATAAAAATTAAGAGAATAGGCACCACAAGTTGCAAAACCACAAGCTTGATTGATCAACAATGAGTATAAGGTAAGATTTGCAAACCCCAAAATTGGTTTTCCAATAGAGAACAATAAACTACCCTAAAAAACTAAGAAAAGAGTCAAAATGTAATGGGAGAATGTCTGCTGTTCGGACTCCCTCTCCAAAACCTAACTTATGCTATATATAGTATTTACATAATTACCCTAGAATTTACACAGAAAAGACAACTAGCAGCTGATAAGTCTCGCAGTTCCAACTCGTAGGATGACCTACGAGTTGTAGTTGGGATCTCGTATCAGGTTTTTGGCATCTTGGACTGAACTGGTATGACCCATAGGTACGAGGCGTTGCTTGGCCTACGACTCGTATGTTTGTCTCGTAGTCTTGGTCTTCAGTTTTTGGTCCAACATTTTGGCTCTCTAGTTCTTGCTACTAGTCCACTTATACGAGTCGTAGTGTGTTTTACGACTCATTCGATGTCCTCGTAGGACTGACCTTCACTTGACAGATTTCTGATTTTTGGTCTCTGATTCTTGCTATGACACCATTCTATGACTCGTAGCTTGAGCTACAACTCGTAGGTTGGCTCGTAAGGCCTACACTTCAGCAAAATCTGCAACTTTTCTTCAAAATCATGTCAACCTATCTTTTCTGCAAGATTAACATAAAAACACATCAAAACACTAAAAAGTCGCTTTAAGAACTCATAAAATCCCTTATTTCAGGCACCAAATGTGTTGTATTTTGACACCACATCAAGCACCACGATCCGATATGATAGCCAAGGGCACCCAATCTCACCAACTAATGGATGTACAATCTAGCATAGTCTTCGGCACGATAAGTACTCTTAATGGATAGGAAAAGAGCTAACTTTCTCATCCTATCAACCACAACCCAAATAGAATCAAAACCTTTTCTAGTCTTTGGCAACCCAACCACAAAATCCATGTTAATTTCCTCCCACTTCCAAGTAGGAATCTCTATATCGTGGGCTAAGCCACCCAGCCTTTGATTTCAGCCTTCACTTACTAGCAATTATGGCAACTGGATACAAATTTGGATTGTCCCCCTTCATACCATCCCACTAATACACCTCTCTCAAATCTCTATACATCTTTGTAGAACCGGGATTAATAGAGTAGGAAGAATTATGAGCCTCATCAAGAATCTTCTCTCTCAAGCCATCAACACTAGGCACTCATAACCTACCTTGGTACCTTGGAGAACCATCTCCCTCTTGGGAGAAAACCTCCACCTTACCAACGGTCACTAAGATATTTAACTCTAATTGGTGGGGTCAAGATCTTGCTTTCCCTTTACCTCCTCAACCAAATAAGATTTAGAACCATCAACCACAACTACCCCATCATTGTGGACCTCTTCCAACCTAACCCCTAATCTAGCCAACCGATGGACCTCTCTAGCCACCTCCTTGTCATCGTCATCAACATGAGCTAGGCTCCCATAAACACCCTACTCAAAGCATTGGCCACCACATTAAACTTACCGGGATAATAGTGCACACTCATATCATAGTCTTTAAAAAGCTCTAACCACCTTCTTTGTCTCAAGTTAAGATCATTTTGAGTGAACACATATTGGAGGCTTTTATGATCGATAAACACATCAACATGTACCCCATACAAATAATGACGCCAAATTTTCAAAACAAATACCACGACTGCCAATTAAAGAACATAGACAGGATAACTCTTTTCATGCGCTTTGAGTTGTATAGAAGCACAGGCTATCACCTTAACATTTTGTATCAAAACACAACCAAACCCAATTCTTAATGCAGCACAATACACAACAAACCCTTCTAGCCCTTCCGATAGTGACAAGATAGGAGTGGACACAAGCTTATCCTTAAAAGTTTGGAAACTCTTTTCACACTCATCAGTCCACACAAATTTAGCCTTCTTTTGGGTCATCTTAGTCATAGGAGAAGAAATAAAAGAGAACCCACTCATGAATCTCTGGTAATAACCCGCTAAGACCAAGAAACATCTAATATTTGATGGGGTCAAAGGTCTAGGCCAATTTCTAATCACTTCTATCTTTTTAGGTTCGACCTTAATACCATCCCCTGATACCACATTACCTAGAAAGGCAACCTCTTACAACCAAACTCACATTTCTCATACTTAGCATACAACTTATCTTCCATCAACCTTTGTAGCACCACCATCAAATAACTTACATGCTCCTCATCAGTATGGCAAAAGATCAAAACATCATCAATGAAGCCATAAAAACGTATCAAGGTAGGGTTTAAAGATTCTATTCATAAGATCCATGAAGATAGTCACTGGATCGATCAACCCGAAAGACGTAACCACAAATTCATAATGCTCATTCCTAGTCCGGAAGGCCATCTTGGGAATGTCACACTCCCTTACCTTCACTTGATGATCTCCTCACCGAAGATCAAACTTAGAGAAGTGACTATGCCCTTGAAATTGGTCAAATAGATCATCAATCCTGGGTATAGTATTCTTATTCTTTATGGTGGCCCTATTGAGTTGCCGGTAGTCAATACAAATTCTAAGGGAACCATCCTTCTTCTTCACAAATAACACCAGTGCACCCCAAAATAATTGGCTAGGCTTAATAAAACAATTCTCCAACAAATCCCTCAATTGCTACTTCAACTCCTTTAACTCCGCCAGGGCCATAGGTAAAGGAGAATAGAGATGGATTGAGTATTGGGAAGGAGGTCGATACCGAAGTCTATTTTCCTTTTGGGAGGAACACCAGGAAGGTCATTTCGGAAGACATCAAGAAATTTATTAATCACCGGGACTGAATCAATAGGAAGGATTTTGGACTCCACATCCCTAACCCTCACAAGATGATAAAGACGCCCCTTAGAGATCAACCTTTGGGATTTAACGCAAGAAATAAACCTATCCTTGACCACCACATCCTCACTCTCCCACTCAAGGATAGGTTCATTGGGGAATTGGAATTTGACCCTACAGGTTCTATAATCAATAGAGGTGTAGAATGAATGCACCTAATCCATCCAAAGAATGACATCAAAATCCACCATATCCAACTCAACAAGGTCACAAGGCTAAAATTTTATGCAAAATGCAAACGGGACAATTTCTATAGACCTTCCTAGCAATAATTGATGCACCAATGGGAGTAGACACCTCATAAGATGCACACAATAATTTGGGCTCAACATGAAACATTTTTGCAACAAAAGGAGTAACAAAAGAAAGAGTGGCACCCAATCTATCAATGCATACACCTTAAAATCAAAGACTTTTAACATATCAATGAGAACATCGGCCACCTCATCTACCCGTTGCTTCCCTTGAAGAGCATAGAATTGATGGTGACTTGGGGCACCACCTTGTTGGCCTCCTCTCCCCAAATGAAACGCATTTGCATCCCGGCCTTGAGGACGAACATCGTTACCCTTGTTTTGGTTACGAGGACAATCAACCTTCCTATGACCCTCTTCTCCACAATTATAGCAAGCATTAGTGGACCCTCAAACATGGGCCACCATGGCCTCTACCACATCGTGGGTACATAGCCTTAGGCACCACACCACCATCACTTGGGACCCTTGGGTTGCCATTGGCAAACCTTCTATTAGGATCATAAGAAGATCCTTCGCCTTGATGAAACCGGCCACCCTTGGGACCTTGGAACTTACCATCACAATGGGCCCTCTTGGCCTCACCACTCCTCCTTTCTCTAAGCTTCTTCCCTTCTAATTGTTTGGCATAGGTCATTAAGCGGGACACTCCTTGTTAGAATCAACAAAGCGGCCTGGCACTCCTTATTCACCAAATTGGATACACTCATGATGAACTTGTTCATTCTAGATCTCGGATTGGCAACCAAGTGTGGAGCATATTTAGAGAGTTGGTTGAACTTAAGGGTATATTACCTTACACTCATTGAACCTTGCTTCAAATTGATGAACTCCATCATTCTGTCCTCCCTAAGCCTAAGTGAAAAACCGGTAAAGAAACGCCACCTTAAGCTCCTCCAAAAGTATCACATTGGTGTTCCCCTTCTCCTCCTTCCATTGAGTAAACCATATTTCGGTTACCCCCTTGAGTTGCTATGCTTCCATCTCTACCTTCTTCTCTGACCTAACACCCATAATAGCCAACACTTTATACACCTCATCAATAAATTCTTGAGGGTCTTCATCCACTTTTGACCCACGAAACTTGGGTGGGTTTACCCTCATAAAGTCTATCACCCTAGATCAAGGGGTAGAAGCATGAGGGGCTTGGGATCCTTGATTGATTTGATTAGTCATGGTTTGAGCTAGCAAGGTGAGAGCATCTCGGAGCTCTCCATGAGCCGGTTGTTCTTCGAGTGTACGAGCTCTTCTTCCTCTTGTGTTAGGTATGATCTAAAAATGGCATAGAGTATTCGTTAGAGGGGAAACCTTACCTAAATTATATAGCACGACATAGATTAAGAAGAAGGAAAACATTTCCTAAAATGCCTCATAGCCTCTTACTCATAGTCGTGGTGCACAACACAACCATAAATAAGACTCTAACCGATGTAGTGTGTTGGATGTTGAGGACTATTAACAACCTAGTGCTCTGTACCAAGTTTGTCACGACCCAAGTCTAGGACCTAGATGTGACCGATGAATAAGAACCTGAAGGGTACCCAAACAAGCCTCTTAGCATACCATTCATATATCCATGGTCACGGAAGCAAAGTAAGCAACATTAAGAGAACGGAATTAAAGATAAGGACAATGAGAAGAGTTTAATTGCATAAATCATAAAGAATCAACGCTTAACATAATTACATAACTTGTCTAACAATACCTCTAACATAGATTGGACGGGGGGCAAGATAAGGTTTCCAGGCTCACCATTTTAGTAACAAGTATTCATCATAAAGAAATAACATAAGCAAGAGAGAGAAAGGCTAATGTCCCGGAACTTGAAGACTCACCACAAGCTATCTTCAAGATGTCAAAACCAGCCACAAGTCGGATGATCGTGAGAAGCTCCAGTTCCTATATAGAAACATCATGAAGGCATAAAGTATACCTTAGTACTTTTGAATGTACTAAGTATGTAGGATGTACAACAAGAGATAGGCAACATAATCGAAATGCATGATCATAAGCAAGAGATAGCATATTAGCAACATGGCATGCATGCATGATGCTTTAAGTAAAACATGCTTCTATAGAACATAATGTGTAGTAAGAGACCATCATTATAGAGTCCAAGGCCTACCTGCTCATTGGAGAGGCGATTGAGGTATCAGTCCCTCAATTTGTTGATGGTTGTCACACCCTACCATCCATGGTGATTGAGTTATCAACCCCTCAATTGGTTGATGGTTGTCATATCCTACCATCCATGGTGTTTAAGGTATCAACCCCTCAAATTTGTTGATGGTTGTTCCACCTACCATCCATGGTGTTTGAGGTGCCAACCCCTCAAATTTGTTGATGGTTGTAACACCCTACCATCCATGGTGATTGAGATATAGCACCCCCTCAACAAGGTGTAGTCAACTTGCAACACTATAGATACTTTTCAGCAAATCAACACATATATATTTTCCTTTCATCATCATAGAGTCATTCAAGTCATAGGTCATACAATGAATCATCAATAGCACAAGAATCCAAAACCAAACATTTTATCAAATAGATCGCAGATGTGTAATACTAGTATAAAATCATGCAATTCAAGAGTGAAATCATGCAAGAAAACTTGAAGTAAATCAACCCACCCGCATTTGGTAATAGTCTCATGCTATATACATCAAAACCATTCATCAAATCAAAAAATAGATCATAGATTCATAGCTCTAAACATGCTGAAACAATCACACCTTTATGAAACCCCAAGGTAGTTCATAGTCAAAATATAATAAGACCCACAGGTAAATCAACATAGAAACATACAATTTATGTAAAAAGAAAAGTTGGGTACATGGGTGAAAGGAACCAATGTTTGAAACCCACATACATTAGACCTTGAGTTTCTTAAAATTGATTTGAGAAAGAATTGAAGCTTGAATTGGGGTCTAAGAATCTAAAACTTGTTCTTGAGTTTCCTTGAATTTGTATTGGGATTCTAGTAAAAGGTTTTTGAGAGAATTTGAGAGTTTATTCAAGTTAGGTGTGATGACTTGATCCTTTTAGATAGGGTTTAGGTCTTTTTGGGAGTTAAGATAGAATTAGAAGTCCAAAAATATCATTAGAATAATTAGAATTTACGAAACCGCCATTAATGAAACGGAGAACAAAAATTGACAAAGTGTCACCTCACATGAGGTCACATGGGTCGTGTGGAGTTCCCGTGAGATGATACTTAGTAGAAAATTTGGAAGTTGAGACACTTGGGAAAAATTAACGTCATCATCACTTTGACGGAAGGCTCCATGGGTCGTGTGGTGCTACATGGTCCGTGTAGTGGCTCGTGTAGTTACACTTGGTGGGAAAAATATTTCCAGGAGATATAATTCCAAGGAAAATGGCTCATAATGTTTGTTGTCACGACCAAAGCCTAGGGCCTAGACATGACACGGTGAAAGGGGAACCCGAAGGGACCCCAAGCAAGCCTCTTAGCGCATCATTGCACATTGTTGGTCGCAAAAGCAATAAAATAGCAACATAAAAGTAGAAATAAGGATAAATGGTGCTAAAGAACATCATTTATATCATAACAACAAGAGTCAAGAGTGAAACGACCCCAAAAGTGCCTAAAACGTGCCTCGGAAGTGCCCGGAAGCTTGTTTTCCGTATATCTAAAATCTGACTTCACATACTTGTTTAGGGGTCAAAATTAGGGTGACAAGGCTCTAATCCCGAATTTAAAGCAAAGGAATCGAATTATGGAATTTTACTTGGTGCAATTTCCAGTGAGGGTCTGCGACCTCTCCGCAATGTGGAGAGGTGTATTTCCTGCACTGATTTTCCTAGTCCATCCAGATTTTTTGAAGTGTTGGGCCTAAGTTTTTCCAAACGTGTTTTTACCTATACTTAGCCAATTTTCACCCTCATATCCCCCAAAACATTTCCCAACACTCACTAAAACACTTAGCTTTATTTTCACTCTCAAATTCAAAACCCAAAACCCTCATCCAAAGCTAAAGATTCTCTTCAAGCTTCAAATCTTCATCTTCAACCTTTACCAAGAACTTCACCAAAGATAAGGTATGTGGTGTTGAACCATTGGGTCCTTCCACCCATGGTGCCTAAGCCTCTTTTTTACTAATATTGTATGATTTAAAGTTGATTTTACATGTGGCTCTTGTGTATTGAGAAATTTACTGCTTAGTGATTTTAGTTCATGAAAGTATGGTTGTTTTAGCAAGTTTTGAGGTCTAAATCTTGTATCTAATGTTGGATGTGATGAGGGGTTTTGATGTGAATGTCTTGGAGGTATTGCAAGTTGTTGATTGATGATTTTACAACTGATTTTCTTTCATGATTTCATCTCTAAAGTGCATGGTCTTTTAGCCCTATTTCACACCCTCAAAGTGTTTGATAAAATATCCGGATGTGGTTTCTTGAGGAATTGAGGGTCTAAAGCATGAGATATGATATGAATGATGTTATGATGATGAAATGAGCTTATCTATACGATTATTCCTAATGAAGTGTTGCACAAGAGCATATGATAAATCCTATATAAAGTTTAGCATTAGACCATACCCGATCCAGGGGGACAAGAGCCCGGGTAACCATGTTGGAGGTTTATACTCATCAACCATGTGAGGGGTTTATACTTCGTCACCATGTTGGTAAGGTGTGTCTACCATCAACCATATGAGGGGTTTATACCACACAACCACCAAGGGGTTTATACCTTGAACAACTAGCTTGGTCTCTTCTACACATATGATAACTTATATACGCATGAGTTACTGAAAGCAAGTTTACTTAAGCATTTATCATACATGGCATATTGTATATTATGTCTATTGCTTAATATCGTGTATTTTGATTATGATGCCGACTTATTGTTGCAATGCATCTCACATACTTAGTGCATTCCAATGTACTAACACAAACTCTTACCTACATGATATCACCATGTAGGAATCGGTGCTCAAGTTGATCATCCTCCTCCTCCATGTGGCTGGATCGGTTCTACTCAAAGCTATTTGGTGAGCCCTCCACTTCGAGGATCTTAGTTTATGTTGCTATTATCTATGTATTGATACATTTTCTTATGTTGTACTTTGACCATGAGGGTAAGCCCGGTTATTTTGTCTTGGCCCCCACTCTATCAAAGTAGAGGTGTTGTTGGACAAGTTATGTATCTATGTTATGAGCTTTGAATTTTGTCTCTCAAACGAATTACACCTAGTAAGAAAAGGTTTTTTGCTTCCGTGATCAAGGATGTGTAATGACAACTTAAGAGGCTTGTTTGGGGTTCCTTCGGGATCCCCATTCGCCGTATCACGTCTAGGCCGTAGGCTTGGGTCGTCAAAAAGTTGGTATCAGAACACTAGGTTGATAGATCCTCAGAGTCCAACACACCGCATCGATTAGAGTCCTATTCATGGTTATGAAGTGCACCATGACTATGAGTAGGAGGCTATGAGGCGTTTTAGGAAATGTTTCCCTTTTTTTGTTCTAAGTCGTGCTATAGAGTTGTAGTGGATTTTTCACTCTAACGATTGTTCTTTGCTATGCTAAATCATGCCATACACTAGAGGATGACGTACCCAAACTCTCGATGAGCAACCTGCCAATGGTGAGCTCCGGGATGCCCTTACTATGCTTGCTCAAGTTGTAGCAAACCAAGTCTAACAAAGGGCCCAGGAGCTAGGGTAACATACTTCATGAGAATTAATCCTCCGGCTTTCCATGGGTCAAGGGTGGTTGAAGATCCATAAGAGTTGATTGATGAGGTCTAGAAGATCTTGAAGATCATGGGTATTAGGCCAAATGAAAAGGCAAAGTTGGTGGCATACCAACTCAAAGGGGTATCCCAAATTTGGTGTGAGCAATGGAAGGGTGAGAAGGGGGTTGGTAATGTGTTTCTTCGGGAGGAGTTCAAATTGGCCTTCCTTAATCAATTTTTCCCTATTGAGCTTAGGGAGGCAAAGTTGGTGGAGCTTATGAACTTGAAACAAGGTGATATAAGTGTGAGGGAGTATGCCCTCAAGTTTAACCACCTTTCTAAGTATGTGCCTCATTTGATGGCCGATCCTAGATCTAGGATGAATAAGTTCGTGATGGGGGTCTCCGACTTGGTAAGTGAAGAATGTCCATTCTCTATGCTAATTAGTGATATGGACTTGTCTCTGTTGATGACCTATACCGAGCAAATGGAGGAGGGGAAATTGAGGAAAAGAAGGGGGCATGAGGCCAAGAGGGCCCGATTTGAGGGTAGAATTCCAAAAGGGTGCTAAATTTGGACAAGGCCAAGGGCCTTCTCATGCTACTAATAGGGGGTTTGCCAATGAACTCCCTAGGCCTCAAGGTGTTGGTGCGGTGGCTTCTATTGATGTGTGTCCTAGATGTGGGAAGGGTCACAATGGCCCATGTTTGAAGGGTTCTAATGCATGTTATCAATGTGGGGAGCTTGATCACAAGAAGGTAGATTGTCCAAGAAACCATGGCAAGGTCCGAGGGGCTAATGCGGTCCCATTGGGAAGAGGTGGTCCTCAAGGTGGTGCCCCAAGGCATAATCAATTTTACGCTCTACATGGAAGGAAATGGATTAGTGAGGTTCTCGATGTTGTTACTAGTATATTGAAAATCTTTGATTTTGATGTATATGCTTTGATTGATCCGGGTGCCACCCTTTCCTTTGTTACCCCCTTTATTGCAAGGAAAGTTTATAGAAATTGTCCTATTTGCATTTTGCATAAGTTTTTGCCTTGTGGTCTTGTTGAGTTAGACATGGTAGACTTTGATGTCATTCTTAGGATGGGTTGGTTGTGTCACGCCCCAAGTCCCGCTAGGGCGGACTGGCACCCGTTGCCGATAAGGCTCGGGAGAACCAACCTATATCTATGCACTTTATATTCATTTTATAATGGATTTCCATATTTAACATGCCTTTATGCAAGTAAATAGTGATAAAATCCAAAAGAAAATACATGTGACTAGGCCATTAGGGCCACGGTGTTTAAAGTACGAGATATGACCACACTTTAGTTTACATAGTCTACAAAGTCTCTAAATCATAGGAAGTATTGAATAAGGGTCGGGACAGGCCCCGCATCAAATAACTGTACTACAAACAATAAACTTTAGACACACACAAAGCTCCGAAACAACCTAGAGCTTAGTAATAGCAGTTGCATGTTCTGTGCTCCTACTGGGGAGATTTACTAGCACCGGTACCTGCAGCATGAAATGCAGGTCCCCCGCAAGGGACTCAGTATGAGATAATGTACTGAATATGTAAGGCAGCAAATACTGTATATGAAATAACCACTTAAATGAAATCATGCACTGATGTAGCTTAAGTGACCACCTTTGGGTATACTTTGGAATCGCATACTTTATGTTCTTTATATTGCTTTACCTTTACTGCATAATTTGTGCACATCATGTACTGTAAAACAAACTAATCAGTCGTATAACTGTATCAGGATCGCCCCTGGCTAGGTTCTTCCTTAACCCCTCGGGGTACCACCGGTGATAGGATCGCCCCTGGCTAGGTGATTCTTCCACCCCTCGGGGTACCACCCATCAACAAAACACATATGCTTTATCTTTCAATTAGCTTTAAGATGATTCTTTTGGTGGTCATATTATTGGGAATTTATGGTTGTATATACAATATAGAACATGTAGAAAAATCATACAAAGCATCATGGCAGTGAAAAAAGTATGTTATATAACCTATGAAATTTACTTAGTAACAAGAATTCATGTAGCTGGTTGTTCAAGTGTGTATGTAGAGTTGGAGGTAACTACATAAATGGAACATATGAACATGTGAAATAGTGGAGGTATGGCTGATTGTCATGTTGGAGTAGATAAATGCCTTTACTTACTGAAGGGTCTATGTTTCATGCCAAGTGATACGAAATCAAATAGTCTTACATATCTCATTGTTTGACCTCGTTACTACCTTGGAGTGGCTGCTTTTCCCTCAAATATGTATCTACACCATATTAAGCAACAAAACTAGTATTAGCACCACCACAACACTTCTAGGTAGTCCAATATCATAAAAACAATCAGCCGGACAGCAAGCTTTCAATTAGTGATGCAAAGACATTGCTTCAATCTTTTTTCTTATAAATGTATTTTCTAACAACCACTATTGTGTACATGCCATGTACATCTTATTTTCAGTCTCTTAACAGTCCATAACAGCCCACAAAACACAACACACAACAATTCCTCACAACATACAAACAAGCGTCACAACGATATATCCTTTCACCGCACCTCGACGTCAACAATCTCGGAACTGTTTTAACTTTAAAAAAATCATCTCCAATGATTTTACCACATAAAACCAGTCTTAATATGGTCCAAAAACAGTCCCAAATCAGGGGTAAGTCATGGAATAACATACTACAATTCTATACAACTTA
>JAPFFP010043267.1:0-13377 GCA_026153255.1 Solanum medicagineum | reverse complement strand
TTATAATATATATATATATATATATATATATATATATATATATATATATATATTATATACACCTGTATGATTTTAGATAAAGCCTAAGGATAATAAGGCTTCCAATAAGTGCTAATATCAAGGACTGAAAGTTTTAAGTCAAATGTATCCCCTAGATACATATTCAAACTTAAAGAAATGGCACGAGTGGCACCCTGCCTTTCAATGAAGATTTAAATTATGTTTCACTTTTTTGATGGGACTAAAAGTGTATAATTTACTAATAATGGATTTTTAAAGGTTCTTTTAATAGCATAAAGGTCATATGTTAAGTTTTGGAATCAAGAAAGTTGCAAGATAAAGGTTGGCCAAAGTTACAGTATGTTTCTTAAGAAATTCTTCTTAAATTTTGGTCAAATGTATCAGGTCATATCCCACAAAATATAAGGAGTTAGAAGTTTCATAACCGCTCATATTGAAGATGTATGAGTCTAGTTTGCAACGCACAGAACCGCGCATCAACCTGACTTCAAATAAAAAAGTTATGACAGTTTTACTGTGACTACACGAGCAGTGGACGGGGTCATTGGCTTGGTCAGGTCAAGCCCACCTAGATGTCGGCTAATTTGAGATTTTAAAGATTAAAATAGTCTCATTTTGTCCCTAACAGTTTAGAAACTAAAGTGGAAGATCTCTCAAGGTATCTAAGTGATTTAGGTAAGTTTTTACCATTAAAATTCATCCCCGTGCCTAGAAATATATACCTTAAACTTTGCAATTATTTTGCTCTCCTATTAGTTGTGTTTGAGGTTGTTTTTAGACTACAAAAAAGTGGTTTTCTTGTTGGTTATTCTTGGTTTGCAGCTGGTGTGTTCAGGTAAAATCTTGGGGCTCTTTTATGGTAATTTTTATGAAGTTTTACAGACGTTTCCTCACGTAAATGTTGTATGGAAAATCTGCCAATTAATGCCTAATTATGGACTGTTTATAGGTACTTATAAGTTGCTTACATATAGTTGTTGCAAAGATTAGGACGTAAGGGATAACTTTCATGAAGAAACTTTGGGAAATTGGATATTCGTTGGAAAGGTATGTTAAGGCGAAGCTCCGTCCCTTCTATTAGCATGAAATTGGAGAAGTTCCCAAAACATCAAATGTAATATTTTGCTATTTTGTTGCTAGATAGACCTTTTATAAAAGACATTGGGATTGCAGCTGAATTATTTTAATGATGGTATTAGGTTAATATTCCATTCGTTCGCTTAAACTGTACATCCAGTATCTTTATATCAATTTATCGATTTTCTTGACTACTTGCCCATATGTTGAGGTATTTCTTTTTTTTGATGTGGTGTCCCTAAAAGTAAAGGTTGATTACGAGGGGAACGTAGTATTCATAATCAGTCCTTCTTCCTTACTAAAATTATATCTGAAGAACTTAGCAAGTAACACGTTGATTTCCCATTATCTCTAGTATAATGCTCTTATTTAAACTAATAAGCCACTTATTTCTCTTAAATACTTTATTTTACTAATTGACATGGAATCACGTATAAGCATTATGTAAAGCACATTTATGAAGATTTTCAGAGTAAGGCCTCATTCTAAATGTTGAGTTAAGTTGTCAAACTTATTCAATAGACATATAACATCCCACAAGTCATGTGTATATGCTACGATAATGATTATGATGCTATGAGAATAAGTGTACCAATGAGCCAAGATTGGCTAAATTCATGTTATGGACTACTATTGACATTTAGCATTCATACCATATATTGCACGTTATATATGTACTTCGAGCTATAATCGGAGGTATGGAGCCTATTTGCCCAAATGATTATATATATGTATATAGTACAGATGGCCACAGGTTGGCAAATATGATGTCGGTCAGCTACCAAAAAGGACCGCCATTGCTAACATTTGGTTAGGTATGTCATGTATTTGCATCGAAATATATGTATTCACTACATGCGATACTCGAGCATACCATGCATATTTGATCATTAGAAGGTTGATTGTTGGCCATTAATGTTACTTGAGTTTTGGTTACAGGTAGTATTTGTATGCTCTTTTTGCTAATGTTACCTATGGTTTTACTTTCTGCCTTACGTACTAGTACATGTTTATTCGTACTGACGCCCCATTACCTAGGGATGCTGCATTTTATTTCATGCGTACAGGTTCAGGTAGGGACTCTGATCGGCCCCTCCACTAGGAGCCCAGTGCAGCTGTGAGTTGGTAAGCTTCACCTCTTCCTGGAGCTTTCATATAATGCTTATTTTTGTTGTACAGTTGGGTATAGTCGGGGCCCTATCCCGGCAGTATTAGTGGTTCTCTTAGAGGCTATTGTAGACATGTTATTTTGAGTTGTTTCTTTTGTACTTTTCAATCTCCAATCATATGATTGACATGTATATATAGTGTCTGCATGTACCTCTGTTATTGCAGCCTTATCGGCTAGCTTGTACTTTATTATTTTGGTTTACCTATCTTGATGTATATGATTTGTTGTTGACCAGGACATGACGTAAACGGTCCAAACTTAGTTTTTTCAGACGTTATGCTGTCCGATTTTTGTTTCGCCCCTAGTTTAGTTAACTAGCATGTTTAGTGGCTTACTCGGCCAATAATGATATCGAGTGTCTGTGTCGCCTCCCCTCTTTTTGGGGCGTGAAAGATACCATTTGTTTGATACTCATACTACATTTCTACCCGCTGATGATATTAATGTAGGTCTTTGTTGTTGACTGACCTTTCTACAAAGTTGTTATGGACTTCAAAGATTGGGGTGAACCACTGGCGTTCGGAGTTATCAATTCCCATCTATTTATTTAGGCTAGTCTTTGTTTGTACTCTAAATCGAGTATACTGATCATGTACTTGTAAAAGCTTCGTAATCTTATTTTATGTATTGGACGCTCGAATATTGACTTATGCCAATTCTTGGGATCAATTACAGTATCATTTCCTTGGTTTTTTGATTTTTCCCCTTATTTGATAGCTTATTACTTCCTATGGTTGTCTTTAGCATGATAGTCCGTTACCTACGATTTTGGGCTATGAGTTAAGCTTACCTACTGGTGGATTGTGGCAGGTGTCATCACAACCTGATTGGTCAGGGAGTGACATACAATCAAAAAGAAAATAATCATAATATAACCATACGACTTTCTCATAATTTAGTGACAATAATGTAACATTACATAATGCTTATAAAATAAAAATAATAGTAACTAATATGAAAAGAACCACATAAGTGCAACACATATACAAAAACTAGGACAATGATCTGAATTGAATGTTAAAGGGTAAATATAGTAACTAGTAAGGTACTAATATTAATATTTAATATTTATATAGGGGTAAAGTAGTAAATTACTATAATCTTAACATGTTATCATTTACTCAATAGCCAAATATAAAAGAATCAAAACAAAATTAATAATTGGATTTTTTTAATATATAAGATTACTATAAATTTATTAACCCAACAACAACAAATCAATAATATTATTCTCCGCCTAATTAATTGATTAATTTAATTTTAGCACACTCCTAAAATATTTCTTTAAAGAAATGCATTATTTACATTCCACATTATTTAAGAATTTTTTTTTAAAAAAAAGGAAGAAAGGCTAAGAAGTGCATGATATTCCAAAATTGTCCACAAAGAGGTAAAATTACCACAAAGAGCATATTGTCATGGACCTAGAACTCACGCTAGAACTTCCGTACGGCATTAGTCAGTTTGCTCATGAATCTTGCAAGATTTTGCAAACACTAGTAAGCCTGTTGCCTACGATTGCTTAGATATTGAAAGACAAGAGAGTGCTTTTGAAGAAAGAAGACTTTGATTGCTTGGAAAATGCTTTACAGGGCTTGAGAGCTTACAACTTTGCTTGATGCTAAATGAATGCCAAGGAGGGATATTTATACTACTCCACCTCCTTAATAGACGGCTAAGATTAATTTGATCCTACGGCTAGGATTGATCCTCTAGAGTCTTCCTACAAAAATATCTAAGATATTTAGAAGTGCAAGACTTATCTACATAATTCTACATGTCTCTGGAACCTTCCAGGTCTCTCTAATCTTCTCTTCAATCCTCTGCACAATTCTAGAGAGTTCCTGAGCCCTCCAGAGCACGGTGGACACGTTCCTGCACTATTTTTGGAGCAGAATTTAGGCAGGACATGTCACTCTCCCCCACCTATTGTTGCGATGACCTCGGCGGATTGCTGCTGTTTTAAGAATTCATGCGCCTTGTCCTGAAATTGCCACAAGTCTTTGTATTTCTCCTAAGTGGCCTCTTCCAGTGATTGACCCTTACAATGGACAAGGAACATTTTGGTAGCCGGTTGTCCCCTCTGCTGCTTTGCTTGGTAATCGATGATGTCCTCTATGTCCATATCATGCGAGGTAGTGATGGTAATGGGTGCTCTACTCGACTGTCCTCGACTTGGATCATCCTTGTCCTCATGGTATGGCTTGAGGACACTAGCATGGAAGATCGGATGAACCTTTAATGATGGTGGTCACTCCAGTTGATATGAGATCTTGCCAACCTTGGCAAGGATCTTGAACGGCACCTCGTATTTGCATACTAAGTTTGGGTTTACGCCCCTTAGTGCTTTGAACTGCCTTGGATTGAACTTCACCAACACCAGGTCTCCGACTTTGTATTTGGTGGGACGTCGCATCCGGTCGGAAAACTTCTTCGTATGCTTGGCCTCCTTGGCTAGGTGAGATTTGGCGGACTCCATTTGCTCCTTGAATCGTTTGGCCAAATGATAAGCGCCCAAACTCTTTCCTTCGAATGTTGCTGGTAACGAGTGTGAAGTTTGCAGTTATTGGCGTGAAGCAAAGCTCGAATGGTGTCCTCTCTATGGCTTCACTCCGCTGTAAGTTGTATGAAAATTGGCCCACATCAAGCAACTTGGCTGAGTCACTTTGGTGCGAGCTGATGAAGTGCCTAAGGTAGCACTCCAACAGGGCATTAACTCGCTCGGTTTGGCTATCAATTTGTGGATGGAAACTTGTGGAGAAATTTAGCTCCGTGCTAAGTATTTGGAATAGTTCCCTCCAAAAGTTCCCAGTAAAAGCGCGGGTCACGATCACTTATGATCAGTAAAAGCGCCCAATACTTCACCACATTCTTAAAGAATAACTGAGTTGCTTCCTTAGCTGTTGTACATCCTAGTGTGGCAGGCATAAATGTGGCATACTTGGAGAACCTATCCAGCAGAACCATAATGGTGTCGTTTCCTTTGGACTTTGGTAAGCCAGTGATAAAGTCCATGGTAATGCTCTCCCATGTTCATTCGGCTACCGAGAGTGGCTCCAAAAGGCCTCCGGGATGGCTTTGTTCTATCTTATCTTGTTGAAAAACAAGACAAGTTTGCACATAATATTCGATATCATCCCATATTCTTGGCCAATAGTAGATTGCCTCGATGAGAGCTTGCGTACAGTGCTGCCCTGGATGCTCGACCTATAACGTATCGTGGCTTTCTTTCATGATCTTTCGCCTTATGTTGCCATACTTTGGAATGTAGACCCTCCTTCCGACGGTGAGCAGGATACCATCTTCAATCCAGAAGCATTGGGTCTATCCTTGTGACACCAACCCTATAAGCCTTTTTGCTTCCGGGTCATGTGACAAGCCCTCTTTGATGGATTCTTTGATGTTGCAGTAGGATGGTATGATGGCAGCTAACTCCACTTTCCTGCTCAAAGCATTAGCCACTACATTGCCCTTGCCTAGTCTGTACACCAGTTCGTAGTCGAACTGGGCTAGAAAGTCTTGCCACTTAGACTTCTTGGGAGTAAGCTTCTTTTGTGACTGGAAATAGCTGGTGGCGACGTTATCGGTCTGGACCACGAACTCTGAGCCCAACAAGTAATGCCTCCAGGTTCTAAGGCAATGTACAATGGCGGTCACCTCCTTCTCTTGCACAGTATATCGTCGTTCGGTCTCATTCAGCTTATGACTTTCGAAAGCTATGGGGTGCCTATGTTGCATCAGCACACCCCCAATAGCGAAGTCTGAGGCATCCATGTGTACTTCAAACGTCCTCGAGAAGTCAGGTAATTCAAGAACCGGCTCCTCTGATATGGAAGCTTTGAGTCACTCAAATGCCTCCTGGCATTTCTTGCTCCAAACCCACGGCTTGTTCTTCTTTAGAAATGATCTTAGCTCCGTCACCTTGGCGGGCATCTCCCACTCTACGATGGCTCACACTTTGTACTCGTCCATGCGAAGCTAGCCTGACTAATGATGTGACCAAGGAAGTGCACTTTGTGCTAGGAAAACTCGCACTTCTCCCGCTTGACGTACAACTGGTTCTCCCGTAAGACTTGGAAGACTTTCCATAGATGCACTATGTGCTCCTCCAAGGTGTGGCTATATATCACAATGTCATCCAAGTATACTACCACAAAGTCATCCAAATAGGGGTGGAAGATCTTATTCATGAGGGTACAGAAGGTAGCAGGTGCGTTGGTTAAACTGAAGGGCATTACCAACCACTCGTACGATCCATACCTGGTGATGCATGTTGTCTTTGGCTCATCCCTCTCAGCTATGTGTACCTGGTAGTATCCTTTCTTGAGATCCATTTTGGAGAAGTACTGTGCTTACCCAAGTCTGTCGAATAAATCGACTATCAATGGGATCAAATATTTGGTCTTGATGGTCACCTTATTTAGTGCCCGATAGTCTATGCAAAGGTGCAACAACCCATCCTTCTTTTTCTGAAACAGTATTGGGGCTCCATATGGTGCTTTGGATGGTCGGATATGGCTAGCTTTAAGGAGATCCTTCAACTGCTTCCTGAGCTCCTCCAATTCTGGTGGTGCCATGTGGTATGGTGGGTAGGCGGGTGGTCGGGTGCCTGGCTCCAACTTGATCTAGTGATCGACCTCCCATCTCGGTGGCAAGTGTCTAGGAAACTCTTAGGGCATGACATCTTTATTCTCGTCAAGTAGCTTTTCAATACAGGGTGGCAGGGGTTCTGGGACACCATCGCTTTCACTCAAACTTGCGACGGTGGCCAGTTAAGTGGGCTCCCCCTACTTGAAACCCTTTATAAGCTGCATGGCCGATAGTTGGGTGACTCCTTCTGCCTTGGGCATCTCGACTAAAGGCACCATGCAGGTTCTTCCTTCTCCAGCACAAGCATCCTTTGAAGGTAGGGGTCTATCATGGTGTGGCATTGGCGGAAGAACTCTTGCCCAAGTATACAAAGATGTCCAATGGGGCGACAGTAAAGCTATTCTTACCTTGCCATCTGCCTAAGGTGACGCCTATGCCATGTACAACTCCGCATACCGGCGTTGGTGGGCCATTAACCGTCTTAAGACGCATGCTGCTTGGACTGTAATTTAGCCCCAATCTTGACGCTGCTAATTTGGTCATTATGTTGGCTTCTGCTTGGTGTCTACCATAGCACGCACCTGCTTCCCATTTAGGGTCATATCCACATACTGTGTGGGATGAGCCTTCTTCTTACCTGTTGTCTTGGTCGTAGTGGCACAGATCGCAATCATACCCACTTGCGTGGTGCCCGAACTTGGACCTTGGTCTTGAGCCTCCTTCCCGTAATCCCATATGATGGCTCCAAGGTTTTTCATCTGGGGACACCTCGCGTATCTGTGTGGACCTCTGTATATGTAGCAGCCTCTCTCTTTAGGTGACTGGTCCTTCTTCTCGGCATAGGTCTGACGTACCGGCTTCCTAGGTGGGAGGGCTTCCTTGCCCTTGCCGCGATCTCCTTTACCTTTGGCATGGTTACTTCTTGTCTCCTTAGCTTACCTATGTCCTGCTTGAAGTCTGTCAGGGCTTCTACCTAGGTGACGGCCTCGTCAAAGGTGGAAACTTGTTGTCGCTCTAGTTCCGTCCAGGCCCAACTCTGCAATCCGTCCATGAAGTTGAACAACATATCTTCTTCTACGAGGTTAGGGATTTGAAGCGTAAGAGTTGTGAACTCCTTTGTGTATGCCTTCATGATGCCTGTTTGCTTCAATTCCCTAAGCCTCCTTTTGGCTTCATAGACGACGTTGTTAGGGTAGAAGGTCTTCTTGAACTCCACCTTGAATTGTTCCCACGTGCTGATTATGCAGAGTCCCTTTCCTATATCGGCATCCTTCCGTTTCCACCATAGCATCGCATTCTCGGTCAAGTACATCACGGTCGTGTTGATTTTCGTATCATCGCTGCATACCTTGTTGCACTTGAAGTAGTTCTCCAAGTGCCACAAGAAGTTTTCCACCTCTTGGGCGTCACGGACGCCTTTAAAGATGGGTGGGCTTGGGAGCCTCGATCCTGGCTT
The DNA here is from genome assembly GCA_026153255.1 of Solanum medicagineum. Classification (NCBI taxonomy): domain Eukaryota; kingdom Viridiplantae; phylum Streptophyta; class Magnoliopsida; order Solanales; family Solanaceae; genus Solanum; species Solanum medicagineum. The sequence continues at coordinate 5,062 of JAPFFP010043267.1, read as the reverse complement.
CCCGTTCTACAGCCGGGGTGGCATGTCTCCCCTACTAGATGGCTTCCTCGAGCTCCTTTACCTTGGCGCTCATGGCTTCTAGCATGCCCATGAACTTTCCCTCCAAGGCCTTGATCCTACTCTCCAAGGAACCGTGAGCATCTTCCTCTGTTGCCGCTGGTCATCAAGGTCCTTACGGATGTTATCATTTTCCTCAAGGGCGAATTCCTCCAAGGTATTGAATTTTCCATCGATCTGATTCAAGTGATGGCCCAGCAATGCTACGGCCTGTCCAGCAGTCTCTACTCTAGCGATCCATTCCATCCTAGGAGTGACGTCTGTTGGCAACTCCTCTTGCTCATCATCACTTACTTGGGCGGTTGGAAGGGAGACAACATCGTTTGGAGCAGGATCAGTTGGTACTTTCTTCACCTTCTTGGCGTTCTTCTTACCCTTGCGCTTTTTGGTAACGTCCGTCATGATTCCGGCAGTGCTGGCAGCATAAACCTCTCTGTCACTTGCCATTATTTCCCTTAGTAGCCTGGCTCTGATACCACGTTGTTACGGACCTAGAACTCACGATAAAACTTCCGTGCGGCACTAGTCAGTTTGCTCATGAATCTTGCACGATCTTGCAAGCACTAGTAAGCCTGTTGCTTATGATCGCTAAGGGAGCGCTAGATATTAAAAGACAAGAGAGAACTTTTGAAGAAAAAAGACTTTGATTGCTTGGAAAATGCTTTACAAGGCTTGAGAGCTTACAACTTTGCTTGATGCTAAATGAATGCTAAGGAGGGGTATTTATACTACTCCACCTTCTTAACAGACGGCTAAAATTAATTTGATCCTACGGCTAGGATTGATCCTCTAGAGTCTTCCTACAAAATTTAAGATATTTACAAGTGCAAGACTTATATAAATAATTCTACATGTCTTTGGAACCTTCCAGGTCTCTCTAGTCTTCTTTTCAATCCTCTGCACAATTCTAGAGAGTTTTTCGGAGCCCTCCAGAGCACGGTGGACACATTCCTGCACTATTTTTGGAGCAGAATTTAGGCGGGACGTGTCAATATTCTCCTGTACCGATGAGGCCCAAGCTCTATATATATACCCCTCCACTCAGAAACCCTACTTCTCTTTGATCGCATTTCTGATCTCCTGCCGAAGCACACTTGGTAAACCTCTTCCCTTTCTTTGTCACTTTGTTTTGTTGCTATCAAAATGTTGTTGAGAGTTACATTACAAAAATGATAATATGATAATTAGATCAAAAAATTTAAAAATTTAGAATTTAGTCATGTTATATCTAATGGTCAACGAATTGTGTAAGAAGATGTAGCTCAACTTTAACAGTTATCGTAAATTTACTTTAAAATAGAGGAATATTTAAAAGCAATTTGTTAGTTGTCGTGCTTCCAAAAAGAAAAGACAACAACAAATGATATGCTATCACGCAGCTTCAAACTTTGAGTCTGAGTTGTGTGTGATTATTTTTATAATAATCCACTCATGTACAATACCTTCATCATATTTATTGACCTCGTAACTTCACTTTTCATTTTTTTCATCTAGCCTATAATGTTGACATAATAAAATATGATAATTTTTTTTAGAAAAAACTATGTGATATGCTAATAAAGGAATTAAAAAGATCGAACATAATATTACAAATATTTTCATCTCGAAGAAGCAATTTAGTTGATATAGGGATTTCGAATTTTGTGCGAGTTGTAACATTCCACATTTGGACTATTCGAAATTTCAAGTTCCGTCTCAATTTCGTATTAAAAATTTCATTTATATAATTTGGTATTGATATGTTTTTTATTTGGTATTTTTTTCAATTTTTTGTTAAAATTTCACTTATATAATTTAGTTTTGACATATTTTAACGGGATGTTTCTTCAATGTTTGATGCGTATACATGGAATATATAATCTTCAAAATGATTACTTATGTTTAAGTTTTAAAAGGTTTGCAGTCCTTATAATTAGGAAAAGAGATTAAACAATTACGGTTCTTCATTTTAAAAATATATAACAGGTAATTAGAAAAAAAATCTAACAATAAATTATAATAAAATAAAATGATGGATAAAGATCATTTATTAAAAACTAACATGACTAATTTATTGAGATATTTAAGGCCAAATAGTTATTTTCTTTATGTAATTAAATTATTTAAACATTCAATTCAATTTGTTTATTTAAGCACTAGTGGTGAAGGCTCGTCCTAGCACGGGCTCAATATAAATTATTTTTTAGTCTCAGTTTATGGAATATCGATAGATTTTTCTATATATTTTTGAAGATATTGTAAAATATAATTGAAGCAGCTAAAAAAATATTATGAAGTCATTGAAGCAGGTACGTCAATACATAGCTATTTTGAAAAGATTAAATTAAAAAGCCCACAAATTATTTTTTGTTGGCTCATCGGAAGTCGCAATAAAAATTATTTCTTAGTCTCGATTTATGTGACATCGATAGATTTTTCCTATATATTTTAAAAGATATCGTAAAATTATAATTGAAACAGCTAATGAAATATTATGAAGTCGTTGAAGCAAACATATCAATACACAGCCGCCCTTAAAAGATTAAATTAAAAAACCCAAAAAATATTTTTGTTGGCTCACCAGAGGCTGCAATATAAATTATTTTTTAGTCTCGATTTATGGAACATCGATAGATTTTTTATCTATATTTTTGAAGATATTGTAAAATTATAACTGAAGCAACTAAAGGAATATTATGAAATAATTAAAGCAAACACTTCAATATGCAGTTGCCTTGAACATATTAAAATAAAAAGCCTACGAAATAATTTTTATTGGCCCCATATAATAAAGGCGAAGAAGCAGATAGCTAAAGCAGGCAGGACAATCGAAAGTTGCTCAAGTAAAATGCGATGGAAGTTGTTGCCTTATTTTCTTATATACAAGTAATAATTAATAGTTAATTTTTGAAGTAGTAATAGCATTTTTAAAAAATTAAAACTGTCATTTTTTTAGTTTACTTTAAAAATGCATATTCAATTTAATATTTAAAATGAGAATTAATTATTAAACTAAACTACCTACCATTTTTTAGGCATTGAGTTGGATTATTTCTTTTCTCAAAATTTCAAATCGTAAGTTGTGTTTTACTTTGTAAAGAAGTAAAGTAGCAATAAAAATATTTTGCTTTTTTTTAAAAACAAAATTGATGTTCTACAATTGTCTTTTTCCTTTAAATATGAAATTGCCTAATGTAAATTGTGATACAATTAATAATAAAATGATTTCATTTTTAACTTTTTTTTTAAAAGAAATAATATTTTGAAAGAATTGTGTTATGCTTTTGATGCATGATATAGTTGGGTGATTTAGAGTTGATATTGTTGCTATCATTTTGATTGATTTGATTTATAACTATTCTAACAATAATTTTGATTTCGTTCAATAAATTAATAACTTTTATGCTATTTCAAATTGTTATTTTATAACATCAAATATTATTAATTCTATTTTTATACTGAGCTTTTTTTTCTTAAATTTGAGTGGCTTGACATATATATACATTAATATATTTTTTTGGTTACATGTTTTGCCACTTTTTACTTCGTGATCTAAGTTTCAGTTTTTTTTATTTTGTAAATAGTTTTTTGTCATCTTAAATAATTTGACATTATATTCATTAATGTATTTTTTAGTTAACTGTTTATACTTTTTGGTCATTGGTATTTGTTCTATCGTAAATAGTTTATTTAATATTTTATATGTTTTTTTTTTTTTGATCAATCACTGTTATAATTTTTTTAAATTTTAAAATATTTTTTAATTATATTTTAAAGAGCCTTAATTTAAAACAGCCAAGTGGCTAGATATTAGGTTTCCACTTGGAACTGTTTTTTTTTTTCAAATTAACATTATTTTAATATAAATATAAAAATTTCCAACTTTCATGATTTAGAAAGTTTCATATTTCGTGGCAAGTTTGTTAATTATGACTGTGTATAGTACTGCTTACGTAATTTTTAAATAAATAATTTGTTATTTAATAAATAATAAAATATTTTTTATTAAATACTATTATGATTTATTATAATTTTTATGAAATTTTTAAATATATAACATAATGCTATGAGTTGTGTGTTGGTAGCCTCTTAATAAATATTCAAATATGAAAAAATAATTATTAGATCTTACATACATAAACCTTATTAGATCTTCTAGATAACTAACATGTTTGTCACATATTTTTTAACACAACAATTAAAAAAAAAAATTATTTTTAAGCAATTGGCTAAAGCTTGAAATTTTTTTTCAGAATTTATGTATTTTAAAACTCCTTTTTTAAAATATATTTAATTGAATAAGCTGTAGTATTAACTTTTTTTTATAGCAATATTTATGCTTTTGTACACATAAACTGTGTTGAAGTTCATTATCATATATTTTAGACATGCCAATGAAAAAAAATATGTATTCCACATCCTGAAAGATTGATATAAAATACTTATGTCTCTGTATATAGGCTAATGGCATATATATACAGTAGAAGTTCAAAGGGGTCCAAAAGTTAAGACGAATTTTTTTTCAAAAATAAATAAGGCACAAAAACACTAAAAACAAAAACATAGACGTCTCGCGACTTGGACTTAGTGAAGTGCATCAAGGATGAGGAGGGCGAGGTGTTAGTGGATGACACCTCCATTAAATTAAGGTGGCAAACTTACTTTCATAAACTTTTAAATGAAAAAGGAGATAGAGTTGTCGAGCTGGATAAGTTGGCACACTTCGAAAATCATCATGTTTTTTGGGGATGACAATCCGTTCGAAGTGGAGGAGGTAAAACTGGCTATGAGTAAGATGAAGAGGGGGAGGGCCATCGGACCCGATGAGATTATGGTGGACTTTTGTAAGAACTTGGGCAAGGAGGGCATAGAGTGGTTGACTAAACTGTTCAATGCCATTAGGGAGACTGCTAAGATGTCTGAGGAATGGAGGAGGAGTACAATGGTGCCATTGTACAAAAATAAGGGAGATATTCAAAACTGCAACAACTACAGGGGTATCAAGTTGTTAAGCCACACTATGAAG
>JAPFFP010043266.1:0-13377 GCA_026153255.1 Solanum medicagineum | reverse complement strand
ATTGCCCCTGAGTTGTTGCATGAGTCATATGAAGTGTCTACTCCTATTTGGGCCTCCATTTTTGCTAGGAAAGTTTATAGGAGTTGTCCTATTTGCATTTTTCATAAGTTGATGCGTTCTGATCTTGGTGAATTAGATATGGTACATTTTGATGTCATTCTTGGGATGGATTGTTGCATGCCTACTATGCTTCTATTGATTCTAGAACCCGTATGTTAAGGTCTTAATTCCCTAATGAACTCATCCTTGAGTGGGAAAGTCAAGATGTGATGGTCAAGGATAGATTCATTTCTTGCATTAATGCCCGTAAATTGATCTCTAAGGGGTGTATTTATCATCTTGTGAGGGTTAGAGATGTGGAGTCTAAAGTCCCCTTCCATAGAGTCGATTTCGGTTGTAAATTGGTTTCTTAATGTCTTCCCAACTAACCTGCCTAGTGTTCCTCCTGAAAGGGAAATAGATTTTGATATAGACCTCCTCCTCGATACTCAACCTATCTCTATTCCCCTTTACAGTATGGCGTCGGCGGAATTGAAGGAGTTAAAGAAAAATTGAAAGATTTGCTAGAAAAGGAATTTATTAGGCCTAGCCGACCACCTTGGGGCGCTCTGGTGTTATTTGTGAAAAAGAAGGATGGCTCACTTAGAATGTGCATTGACTACTGACAACTTAATGGGGTCACCATCAAGAATTGATATCGTCTTCCAAGGATTGATGACTTGTTTGATCAATTACAAGGGGATAGCTTTTTTTCGAAGATTGATCTTCAGTCCGAGTATCATCAAGTGAGGGTAAGGGAGTGTGATATTCCCAAGACAGACTTCCGAACTAGATATGGGCATTATAAGTTTGTTGTGATGTCTTTTGGAATGACTAATGCACCGGCCATCTTCATGGACCTAATGAATAGTCTTTAAACCTTACCTTGATTCCTTTGTTGTGGTCTTCATTAATGATTGTTTGATCTATTCACATAGTAGGGAGGAGCAAATGGAGCATTTGAGGGTCATGTTGCAAAGATTGAGGAAGGAGAAATTGTAAGCCAAATATGACAAGTGTGAATTTTTGTTGAAGGAGGTTGCATTCTTGGGTCATGTGATGTCGGGGATGGTATAAAAGTGGATCCTAAAAAAACTGATGTGATTAGTAATTGGTCTAGACCATTGACCCCGTCGGATATTAGGAGCTTTTTGGGCCTAACGGGTTATTATAGAAGGTTTGTGAATGGGTTCTCCTCCATTGCTTCCCCTATGACAAAATTGACTCAAAAGAAGGTTAAGTTTGTGTGGACTGATGAGTGTGAGAGGAGCTTCCAAACATTGAAAGACAAGCTTGTGTCTGCTCGTATATTGTCACTACCAGATGGGCTTGAGGGATTTGTGGTGTATTGTGATGCTTCCCGGGTTTGTTTGGGTTGTGTGTTGATGCAAAATGTTAAGGTCGTACCTTATGCTTCTAGTCAACTCAAGGTACATGAAAGGAACTACCCTACCCATAATCTCGAGTTAGCCGCCGTTGTGTTTGCATTAATGATTTGGCATCACAACTTGTATAGGGTGCATCTGGATGTGTTCACCGATCATAAGAGCCTCCAATATGTCTTCAGCCAAAAGGATCTCAACCTGAGGCGAATGAGATGGTTAGAACTTCTTAAAGACTATGTATGAGTGTACATTATCATTCGGGCAAGGCAAATGTGGTGGCGGATACTTTGAGTAGGGTGTCAATGGGTAGCCTAGCCCATGTTGATGGCGGTGATAAGGAGATGGCTAGAGAGGTGCATCAATTGGGTTAGGTTGGAAGAGGTTGGTAAGGATGGTGGTGTTGTTGTTGATGCGTCAAAGTCTTCATCGGTTGATGAGGTGATACCAAAACAAGATCTTGACTCCTACTTACTTGAATTGAAGGCCTTGGTGAAAGAGGGCAAAGTAGAGGTTTTCTCCCAAGGCGGAGATGGTTCCCTTAGGTTCCAAGGTAGGTTGTGTGTGCCTTGTGTTAATGGTTTAAGGGAGAAAATCCTTGATGAGGCCCATAGTTTTCCTTATTCTATCCACCCCGGTTCCACCAAAATGTTTAGAGGCTTAAGGGATGTGTATTAGTGGGCAGGAATGAAGAGGCACATTGCCAAATTCGTTTACGGTTGCCATAGTTGTCAACATGTCAAAGCCGAACATCAAAGGTCGGGTCGCCTAACCCAAGACTTAGAGATTCCCACTTGGAAGTGGGAGGTGATTAATATGGATTTTGTGGTTGGGTTGCCCAAGAGTAGTAAAGGTTTTGATTCCATTTGGGTGGTGGTTGATAGGATGATGAAATCGGCCCACTTTCTATTTGTTTGGACCACATATGGGGATGATGAATATGCAAGGATGTACATCTATGAGTCAATAAGGTTACATGGGGTTTCTTTGTCCATCATAATGGATCGTGGTGCACAATTCACTTTACACTTTTGGAGGTCTTTTCAAAGGGGTCTTAGTACAAAAGTTCACCTTAGTACAACCTTTCACCCTCAAACGGATGGCCAAGACGAAAGGACTATTCTAACCCTTGAAGATATGCTTAGGGCATGTGCATTGGAGTTGAGGGATAGTTGGGATTACCATCTTCCTTTGATTGAGTTTGCATACTACAATAGTTATTACTCTAGCATCGATATGGCTCCTTTTAAGGATCTTTATGGGAGACATTGTAGATCACCGGTTGGTTAGTTTGAGGTCGGAGAGGTGGCTTCATTGGGACTAGATCTGTTTATGGAGGCTCTTGAGAAGGTTAGGATGATTAGAGAGAGATTGAAGATATCCCAAAGTCGTCAAAAATCCTATGCCGATGTGAGAAGAAGAGACCTTGAATTCAAAGTGGGTGATTGGGTTTGTTTAAAAGTTTCTCCAATGAAAGCTATGGTCCATTTTGGTAAAAAGGGTAAGTTTAGTCCAAGATATGTTGGTCCTTATGTGGTCTTGAAGAGGGTTGGCAAGGTAGCTTATGAGTTGAAGTTGCCTAGTGAAATGAATTTGGTTCATCCGGTGTTCCATGTCTCTATGTTGAGAAAATGTGTTGATGATCCTAATGCTTTTTTGCCTCTTGATGTTATGGGTGTTGTCGAGGATAACTTGACTTATGAGGAGACTCCAATTCAGATTTTGGATAGGCAAGTGAGGAGATTGAGGAACAAGTAGGTGGGCATCTGTTAAGGTCCTTTGGAGGAACCAACAAATTGAAAGTGCTACATGGGAGGCCAAAGCGGGCAAGCAAAAGCGGTATCCTTATCTCTTCCACTCCACTAAAGCCTAAGGTACTAATTCTAAGTCCCCTATGTGATTTCAAGTCTTATATTTCAGTCTCTATGTCGTTCATATGCATTCATGTCTAAGTTGACAAATTTATGATGATTTTACACTTATGTTGAGGTTTTGAAAATGATGTTTAAATGTAATGTTGCATTCTTGTTGGGGATGATTTATTCTTCATTAATTGTGTCTTGTACATCTCTTTTACATTAAGGGGGAAACGTTCCCAAAGGGGAGATATTAAATGATCCCAAAAAATGCCCAAAAATGTGCCTCGAAATGCCTAGAATTTCAAATCCCATATATCTCAAAGTCCATGCGCGATATCGAAAATCCGACTTCATATTCTTGTCCAGGGGGTCAGAATTAGGGGGCAAAGGGTCTAACCCCTATTTAAGAGAAAATGATTAGAAATTTCAATTTTCATAAATTTTTCTTATCCAGAATCGATCCGCGGCAGTGCCGCAACGCGCAGCTGTTGCAGACATGTGTTGATCTAGCCTCTGTATTTTGTTGCCAGTGATTTCTATCTCAGTCCAAGGCTTTTGGGTCTTGGTCATATGTGTTCCCGAACGTGTTTTTTTACCTATACTTAGCTTTATTTCACCCTCATATCATCCTAAACATTCCACAGTACTCACTCAAACACTTAACCATATTTTCACTCCCAAAGTCAAGTCCCAAAACCTCATCCTAAGCTACGGTTTACCTTCAAGGATCTTTTTCAAACTCCAAGTCTCAATCTCCAATCTTCACCAAGTTCATCTCCAAGCTAAGGTATGTGGGTCTCTTTCATGGGTTCCGTTCACCCATGATACCCAAGCCTTATTATACTCAAATTGAATGATTCAAAGTTGATTTACAAATGGGTCATGCTTATTATGAAATTCATTGCACACTATATTAAAGCTATGTGAAATTGTGACTTTTTTGCTATGTTTGAGCTATAAATCTTTGATCTATTGTAAGATTTGAGGAGGGGTTTTGATGTATGTTGCTTGATGGAGTTGAAAGGTGTTGATTGATGGTTTTGCAATGGATTTTATTGCATGATTTCATCTCTATATTTCATGGTTTTATACTAGTATTATACACCCTTTAAGTGTTTCATAAAATGTCTGGATGTGGTTTCTTGAGGAGTTAAAGGTCCAAGGCATGAGATATGAAATGATTGACTATATGATGATGAAATGAGCTTATGTATATGATAAATTCTATATAAAGTATGGCATTATACCATGCCCAATCCGGGGGGACCAGGAACCCGAATAACCTAGATGGGGTTTTTTACTCATCAACCTAGTGAAGGGTTTGTACTTCTCTACCTAGTGATGGGGCAGCATCATCACTATCCTAGATTGGGGTTTGTACTTATCAACCTAGTGAAGGGTTTGTACTTCTCTCACCGAGGTCATGGGGCGGCATAAACACCAACCTAGTGAGGGGTTTGTACATCACCACCAAAGTAATGGGGCGACATCATCACTAACCTACCATGGGGTTTGTACTTTGGAGATCTAGCTTGGTCTCTTCTACACATATGATATCCTATATGAGCATGAGCTACTTAAGCATGTTTTACTTATGCACTGATCATACATTCCATATTGTTATAATATGCCTATTGCCTATGGTTATGCATTTTGACTATGATGCCTAATTCTTGTTGCATTGTATCCTACATACTCAGTACATTCAAACGTACTAATGCATACTCTTGCCTACATGATATCACCATGTAGGAACCGGTGCCCAAGTTGATCATCCTCCTTCTCCACGTGGTTAGTTCGATACTACTCAAGGTAGTTAGTGAGTCCATTTGGGGACCTTAGTCTATGTTACCCTTATTATGTACTGAGACATTCTTCTTTATTGTTTATTTTGACTATGAGGGTGAGCTCGATTGTTGTCTTACCCCCGCTCTTATCTATGTCTTAGAGGTGTTTGTTGGACATGTGATGTATCTATGCTAAGAACCTTCTCTCTATTGTTCTTGATATCTATGATATGAAAGTGCTTTCCCTTTGCCCCGGTTGTCCCACTTTATTATCTCTTGATGCTTGTTTTATTGCTTCTGCAACCAAGAATGTGTAATGATGTTCTAAAAGGCTTTCTTGGGGTCCCTTTGGGTTCCCCTTGCGTCGTGTCATGCCTAGGCCCTAGGCTTGGGTCATGACTTGATCTCGACCTCAACCTCTAACCAGTGGTAGTAGGACTGGTCGGCTTGTCTGACAAGTCAAGTATCTCTCTCTTTGCACACGACACTCTCGAGACTAATGATCTAGCTCCCCATACTCATAGCTCCTACGAAGCTCGACCATCCCTGCATCGATCATTACAACCTATGGTATTTGTATGGGAGGCTCTAGACCTCTAGCTAGCTACCTGGGAAGAACCAATCTTCTCTAAATCTTAAGTGTCTCTGTCCCTTAGTCTTCTCCTACTAGGATGAGAGAGACCACTTTATCTAGAAGCATTTGGGACCAACGGCTGCCCTCAAAAGCCTGCAGTGAAGCTTGGATGGACTAACTAGATTGACCTTACTAGAACCTCTAATAGGGCCTATCTTACTATCTCTTGAACCTGGACCATCCTCTGTTGTAACTTCCGTCAAGCCGAGCCCATTTGTCACTACCCCCTTGGTCTTTACGGTGCAGTGGTCAATGGTATGGGCATGATCCTCAATGTCTAGAAAGGAATGGCTAACTGCCACAAGTGACTGTCTCAATCTGTAACTGAGTCCTCAGACCTAGGCATCTGATCTGTTTCTCCTATATGTGCAGTATGGCAGTAGCATACCATGAGAGCTCATAGAATCTAGCCTTATACTCGATACAGTCATCGGTCCTTGCTCCAACCTAGAGAACTGGTCATAGAGCTGATCTTTAAAACTCTGAGGGCAAATCCAGTTAAGAAAGCATAAAAAAAAACTTGGTCCATAAGACTAGAGGGGATCCTGCTAGTCTGCTTGCCATATATACACGCCACCACTATCTAGCAGTCCAACCTAGCTGATAAGCGGTGAAAGTCGCACCTCTAGTCTCCAACAATCTCAAGGTCTGTAATCTCACCTAATAGGTCATTAGGAACTCATCGGCATCCTCCCCTATCACTCCTAGGAATCTTGAAGGCCCTAATCTAAGAAAATAATCGATCACCCATAATGTGAACACCCTCTTTAATGTTTGGCTGGGCAGCAGGGATTGAATGCTCAACCAGAGCGGGAGCTGCTGCCGAGTATGCATCCCTTATGGTTGTGAGTAACTGCATATGGCTACTTGAACTACAGGTGCCATAATTGGGGTGGCTATGGGTGGTACTGCTGTGGGTACCTCTGGTTGCGGGAGAATAGGGGTATCTGGATACTCCTCAACATGTTCTGGGAAGGTTCATGATCTGGAGTTGGTGGTGCCACCCCTTCTACGCTCAAAGATCAACCTCTATGAGACATAACTACAAGGAATGGGACAAATAAGATTACAGAAGATCACAACACGACTAAGGAATTAATACAAGCATTGGGAGATTCCTAATACATCTTGTAGCCTCTTGAAGATAAGTCACGGATGTCTCCCCACCCATCCGCAAGACTCTACTAGATAGTAGCTCTAGACAGGTGAGACCAACAAACCTTGGGCTCTCATACCAACTTATAACGATCCAACTTTATAGGTTATATTGGTGCCTACCTTCCCCTAATACGCAAGCCTAACCTTGTCCCAGAACAGCTAGTAACTCGCACAATAGAAATAGCTAATCAATACCTAACATAAGTCCAATTAACACTGGAAGCATATAATAATAGCAACTACAAAACACAATCCTAATACTTGGAAGTCACTTGTACAGAACTAATATAGACAACATACAATACACTAAACCATAACATATCTTTATACACATACACAGAACCAGAATAATACATAAGGCGAGTCTTGATTCACAAAAGACTACCACTGAAATAGAAGGAGACATGAAATAGAAGGAGACATGAAGGATCCAAGGATGTATTATGCTTACCCTTGTCTCTTGATATACGACTATCACAGGAAGTGTCAATGTTGCTGGCTTTTGCTAGGACCTGCACCATGAAATAGATGCAACAAGTAGGGGTGAGTATCAAAGATATGGTACCCAGTAGGCACCATAGGCCAATTGAGTAGGAATAGTAAATAAAGCAAGGATACATAAAATGTAACTTCATGAGTGTCTAATCACAAGAACACTATGCAAATGCTAGTGGATATAAAAGTAACCAAGGATTGGATAGTTTTGCAGTGATGTACGTGGATTTAGGCCTTATTGTATATACATGTACTCCCACCGAGCCCCCATAAGCCTAAAGTTTACACCCATGCACAACAATAGTGTAAATAAATGTAGGGTATGGGTATCAAGGTTGAATAGAATTTGTGAATCCACGAAGTACGCTGATGGAATCTCTAACAAGGACTTTAACCTTATTCTTGTATGTTGATCAGGACTTTAACCAATTATTCTTTAAAAATTAGCCAAAATACTTAGACATCAATCAAAATAATAACATGTGCTTCAACCTAGGAAAAGCGTCAAACGTGGACAGTGGTCTGCCTTGCTGGCTTTAACGGTGATTACGGGGACTTCAACCTAGCAGCCTTTAGCTATATAGCTTTTAACTAGGGTATAGAGAGTAACTCATCCTCGTTACATGTTGTCCTAGTGGACATCTCAGGTGCGAATGAATGCCTTTGATTTCGCTTGATTCGACAAATACAAAATCATTCGTGAGGGAAGCTCGGTCCTTTAGCTGTAGGAGGCTTTACTCTAAGTGCCAGGGTGACAAGATTAGTACGCTTGTATCTTAGCAAAAACTTATGTGCTATGGGGAAAATGCAAAAGTCTAGCCAACAGAGAAAGTATCAGGTCCCTGGCATATAACAGCCTATATGAGGCCTAACTTTATAGACTTTAGTTAACTAGTCTTGTATACAAGGACATACGCCTCTCAAGTAGTACTGGATGCAATTATAGCAACCTACCAATCCTGATCAGTGCAAGTCTAGGGAATTATTAGCTTAAGCGTAGACTAAGGCCCAACAATCACAATAAACAAGAATAAATATAGTAGACAATGAATACAACAGTGATAGATGTGCTTAGCATGTCAAACAACAACTTAATTAATCCCAAGTAATCTGAAGTACAGCAGGCAATCAGCACACAATAGAAACTAGTGTATCAGTCCCATAAGGATCATCAGTAGGTCATATAATCACTCTATCGGCCTAGGCAACAAAAGGTACAACAGGAAATCAATAGGCTGATCACACATCCTTAACATGCCAGTGGGTACCCAAACAGTCACAAACATCAGCTAATATACTCATATTCAACATGTATGGACTTTAGCCCACTTCTTTGTTCCCTACCAAACTAGAATTTGCATATTCTACTTAGTCTAAGAGAGAAAGAAGACTATAGTCTACCTCGATTTAGATCATATGCTTTCCAATTGACTTAATAGGTTCTTACCCTTTTCAAATGGTTTTCAAATGTTGTTGAGCTGCCAAAATAGAGTTATAACATCAATAAGGTCCTTCTGATATCAAATTCTGAGATAACATTTCATTTTAGATGAAACCATGAAGAATTAATATTTCTATCATTATTCTACATCAAACGCCACCCTATCAGAAGATTCCAATCATACTGTAGCATGCAATTGAAATGACCCCCAAAAAGTGCCAAAAATGTGCCTCGAAAGTATCCAGAATCATAATTTCTGTAAATCTTAAAATTTGTGTGCGATATCGAAAATTTGACTTCATATTCTTGATCAGGCGGTCAATTTGAGTAGGAAATGGGTCTCACACTGACTTTAGAGCAAATGAATCTCAATTACAATTTTCAAACATATCTTTCTCCAATGTTGATCTGCTCCCCTCGCGCGACACGGCTGGTGTGCGTACCAGTGTTCTTTTTCCCAGTTTTATTGAGTCGGTCCAAGGCCTTTGGCTCTTGGTCATAAGCATTCCCATGCGTGAAAATACCTATACTTAGCCATATTTCACCTTCATATCTTTCATGGCATTCCCAAATACTCTCTCAAATACTTAGACAATATTTCATCTCAAAATCCAAGTGTCCAAATCTCATCCGAATCTTAAGGTTTTCGTTAAAGCTTCGATTCTCCATTTCCAATCTTCATCAAGAGTTCTCCAGAGCTAAGGTATGTGGGTTTCAACCATTGGATCCTTTCACCTAAGGTGCCCAAGCTTCCTTTTAACCTAAATTGCATAACTTAAAGTTCATTTACTCATGGGTCTTACTTATTATGAATTTCATTGCACACTATGTTGGGATTTCATGAAATTGTGATTTCTTTAGCATGTTTTCAGCTATGAATCTAAGATCTATTGTGAGATTTGATGAAGGGTTTTGATGTATATTGATTGCAGGCCCAATGCATGTCTTATGAGTTGAACGACTATATGATGATAAAAGGAATGTATGTATATAATATTATCTCTATTGTGTTAGGAATTGACCAAGCCTTAGTTGGAAGGTTGTAGGCCCGAGTCACATGTTGAGGGGTTTAAACCTCGATCGCCTCGCTCGGGAGGTAGTAGGCCCGTACAACTACATTGAGGGGTTTGAACCTTGATCCCTTCACTCAGAAGGTGGTAGGCCCGTGGAACCACATCTAGGGGTTTGTACCTTGATCGCCTCGCCCAGGAGGTGGTAGGCACGTGCAACCATATCAAGGGGTTTGTACCTTGATAACCATGTTGAGGAGTTTTTACCTCATCAACCATATTGAGGGGTTTGTACCTCACTCGCCTCTCCAAGGAGGTGGTAGGACTTGGATAGTCACTATTAATGGTCTCTCCTTACACATGTATTATGTTCTATATAAGCATTATTTTACTTCAAGCATCATTCATGCATGTCATATTACTATAAGCTTTATCATTGCCTAAGTTATGCATTTTGTTTATGGTGCTTATCACTTGTTGAATTGCATCTTACATACTTCATACATTCAAATGTACCAAAGCATACTTTATGCCTACATGATCTCACCGTGTCGGACACAGAGCCCCGCTTGAGCATCATCCTCCATGTGGCTAGTATGTATTCTCTCATGCTAGTTGGTGAGTCCTTCATTCCGGGGACAATATCTATGATTTCATGCTATGTACCAAGAATATCTTTCTTTTATATATGTATTGACTATGAGGGTGATCTAGGTTGCTTGTCTTGACCCCACTCTTATCTATGTAGTAGAGTGTTGTTGGATATGTTATGTATTGAGCCTTGACTCTCTTGTTTTGATGTTATGTTATGAAAGTATTGCTTTAGTGCTTTTTCCCTTATTTCTACTCTTAGTATGTTGTTTAATTACTTCTGCGACCAATGATGTGTAATATATGTTAAGAGGCTTGTTTGGGTTCCCTTCGGGTTCCCCATTCACCATGTCACGTCTAGGCCCTAGGCTTAGGTTGTGACAAACTTGTTATTGGAGCACTAGGTTGTTAATAGTCCTCGGCGTCTAACACACCGCGTCGATTAGAGTCTTGTTCATGGTTGTGTTGTGCACCATAACTATGAGCTAGAGACTATGTGGCGTTTTAGGAAATGTTTCGCTTCTTCATGTTCTAAGTCATGCTACAGAGTTGAAGTAAGTTTTGCCCCCCTAACGATTGTTTTTTTTCTATGTCAGATCATGCCTAACACAAGAGGAAGGAGATCCCACACCCCTGAGGAACAACCGGCTCATGGTGAGCTCCGAGATGCTCTCACTATGCTAGCACAAGTTGTGGCCAATCAAGTCAATCAAAGAGCCCAAGTCCCTCACACCGGTATATCGGGTAAGAGACTTCATGAGGATGATCCCACTGGGATTCTATGGGTCAAAGGCAGATAAGGACCCTCAAGAGTTCATTGATGAGGTCTACAAGGTATTGGCTATCATGGGGTGTTAGATTGGAGGAGAAAGTGTAGTTGGTGGCCTACCAGCTCAAATGGGTAGTACAAATATAGTTTAATCAATGGAATGATGAGAAGGGAATGAAGAATGTGGTGTTTTGCGAGGAGTTCTAGGCGGCTTTTCTTAATCGGTTCGTCTCTCTTGAGCTTAGGGAAGCCATATTGGTGTAGTTCATGAATTTGAGACAAGGGTCTATGAGTGTAAGGGAGTATGCTCTCAAGTTCAATCAACTTTCTAAATATGCTCCCCATTTGGTTGCTGACCCAAGGTCTAGAATGAACAAGTTCGTACTGGCTGTATCCGACTTGGTGAGTGAGGAAAGCTAGTCTGCTATGTTGATTAGTGACATGGACTCTCTTGTTTAATGACCTATGCCAAAATAAATGGAGGAGGAAAAGTTGAGGAAGAAAAGGAGTAATGAGGCCAAGAGGGCCCGTTTTGAGGGAAAGTTCCAATATCGAAAGTGTGGTTGATTTTATCAAGGCCAAGAGTCTTCTCATGCATTTAACAAGAGTGTTACCAATGACTTTCCAAGGGCCTAAGGTGTTGGGGGTGTGGTAAGGGTCATAGTTGCCCATGCTTGAGGGATACCAATGCTTGTTATGGTTGTGGGGAAGTTGGGAAAAAGGTGATGGATTGCCCTAGAAATCGCAACAAGGGAAAGGATGTTCGTCCACAAGGTGTTAATATGGTTCCTTTGGGGAGAGGTGGCGAACAAGGTGGTGCCCCAAGGCACAATCGGTTCTATGCACTCCAAGGGAGGCAATGGGTTGAGGAGGTCTGCCATGCCATCACCGATATGTTAAAAGTCTTTGATTCGGGTTTGTTTGCATTGATGTGGTGGTCAAGAGTAGGTTCATATCTTGCATTAAACCCTGTAAATTGATCTCTAAGGGTTGTCTCTATCATCTTGTAAGGGTAAGGGATGTGGAGTCCATGATTTTTCCTATAGAGTCAGTTCCGATTGTAAATGAATTCGTTGATATGTTTCCATATGACCTTCCCGGTGTTCCTCCCAAAAGGGAAATAGATTTTGGTATAGACCTCCTTCCCAATACTCAACCCATTTCTATTCCGCCTTACTGTATGGCCCCGGCGGAGTTAAAGGAGTTGAAGCAGCAATTGAGGGATTTTCTGGAGAAGGGTATTATTAGGCCTAGCCAATCACCTTGGGGTGCACCAGTGCTGTTTGTGAAGAAGAAGGATGGGTCCCTTAGAATGTGTATTGACTACCGGCAACTTAATAGGGTCACCGTAAAGAATAGGTGTC
Source organism: Solanum medicagineum (assembly GCA_026153255.1). Taxonomy (NCBI): domain Eukaryota; kingdom Viridiplantae; phylum Streptophyta; class Magnoliopsida; order Solanales; family Solanaceae; genus Solanum; species Solanum medicagineum. Next base: position 848 of record JAPFFP010043266.1, on the reverse strand, counting down.
CTCTTCCTAGGATTGATGATTTGTTTGACCAATTACAAGGGGCTAGTCACTTGTCTAAGATTGATCTTCATCCCGGGCACCATCAAGTGAAGGTAAGTGAGTGTGATATTCCTAAAATGGCCTTTCCAACTAGGTATGGTCGTTATGAGTTTGTTGTGATGTCTTTTGGGTTGACCAATGCACCAGCAATCTTCATGGATCTTATGAATAAGGTCTTCAAACCCTACGTTGATTCGTTTGTTGTGGTCTTCATTGATGATATATTGATCTATTCACATAGTGAGGAGGAGCATATAGGCCATTTGAGGGTAGTGGTACAAAGATTGAGGGAAGAGAAGTTGTATGCCAAGTATGAAAATGTGAGTTTTGGTTAAAAGAGGTTGCCTTCCTAGGTCATGTGGTGTCGGAAGATGGTATTAAGGTAGATCCTAAGAAGACGAATGTGATTAGAAATTGGCCTAAACCATTGATCCCGTTGGATATTATGAGCTTCTTGGGCTTATCGGTGTCACGCCCCACGTCCTGTTAGGGCGGACTGGCACCCGTTGCCGATAAGGCCTGGGAGAACCAACCTGTACCTATGCGCTTCTCTGTACATATAGTCAGGGATTTCTATGTTTGACATGCCTTTATGAAGATAAACAATGACGACAAGCCAAAAGGAAATGCATATGACTAGGTCGTTGGGGCCACGGTGTCTAAAGTACAAGACATGACTACACCTTGCTTTACATAGTCTACAAACCCTCTAAATAAAGAAAAACATCTGACAAGGGTCAGGACAGGCCCCGCCTCAACTAACTATACAATATAAACATAAGCTCTAGACATATACAAAGCCCCGAAGC
>JAPFFP010043265.1:0-13378 GCA_026153255.1 Solanum medicagineum | reverse complement strand
TTTGTTCCTTGAGTGAAACCACTTTTAGCCTAAATGACCCACCAGATGAGTGAGTGAATCCCTTGTTCTAAACTTTTGAGCTTATCATGTACTCATTCTTTCTTGATACCTTGCTAGCTTAACCATGTTTGATGAAATGCCTTGATATTTGCGCTGGTCTATCCTTGAACATGTGAACCTTGATTGAGGCTAAAGGCCTAAGTTGAGGGAGGCTACAGCTAGTGGCCCTGGTTTAAGGCATAGATATTGTGTACTTCACCTGAGTCTAAAAGTCTAAGTTGAGGGTGACCCTTATTGTGGCAAAGTAATAATAATAAGGTGGTTAGCTGAGAAATCAAGAAAGAAATGAAAAAGCATGAGTCGAGTGAAGAAAAAGAAAAGAAAAGTGCCTTGAGTTGAGGAAAAATAGCAAAAATGAGCCTGAAATCGAGGTACAGTTAAAAATGAGAAAGAAAGCACTCGAGAAAAGTTCAAAACATGAGAATAAGGGTGGAGTAATTAAAAATAGCTTAGATTATGAAAGCAAAAAGTGTTGGTAAACATGGTTCAAGTATAGCTTTTAATCACTACTTGCCTAAAATACCATACCAAAGCACCCCGAATCAATGTTACAAGCCTATAAGTCCTAAAGTGATCCAACTTAGCTTTATCACCAAGCTAGAATATGATATAGAGGCAAGCCTATGTTGTTAGTCAGTATGTATTGAATTTCAATTGTGAGAGTGAGAATGCTTCCTCAGTCCCTGAAATCTAAATGCTTTTGAGTGCGTATAAGGGACTTCTTTCTAGTGAGGGCATTTGCACTACATGAGTAGCATAGGACTATACCAGCGATTGTGAATGGTTGATGCTCCTTGGCTTGTCATAGTTGGATTGCCAGGTATCCCATTGTGTTCCTATTCACTCAATGATCTTACAATCCTATTTTGAAAATAGTAGTTGGGTACCATAATCAGAAAAGTGATATATATGCCATTAGCTTAGTTGCTATGTATTTCTCTTCGTCTATGTAGATTGAGTCATCGCTTGAGGACAAGCAATGATTCTAAGTTGAGGCTGTTGATGTGCTGTCAAAATACAACACATTTGCCACCTGAAAAAAGGGATTTGGTGAGTTGTTGAAGCGACTTTTTAGTGTTTTGATGTGTTTTTGTGTTAATTTTGCAGAAAAAAAAGGTTGGCATGATTTTGAAGAAAAGTTGCAGATTTTGCTGAAGGATAGGCCATACAAGCCCATCTACAAGTCGTAGCATACTCTATGAGTCATAGGTTATGTCGTAGCAAGAATCAGATACCAAAAATCAGAAATCTACCAAGTGAAGGTCACCCCTAGGAGCCCAGCCTACGAGTCGTAAGACACACTACGACTCGTATAAGTAGACTCGTAGCAAGGATCAGAGAGCCAAAGTGTTGGACCTAAAACTAAAGTCCAAGCCTATGAGACAAACATACGAGTCGTAGCCCAAGCAATAACTCATACTTATGGGTCGTACCAATTCAGTCCAAGATGCCAAGAACCTGATACGAGACCCCGACTATGACTCGTAGGTCATCCTACGAGTCATAACTGCGAGACTTATCAGCTGCCAACTGTCTTTTCTGTGTAAATTCTAGAATTATTTTGTAAATACTATATATTTCTTAAGTTAGGCTTTTGAGAAAGTTGGACCAATAGACATCTGAGAATTACATTTTGAAGCTTTTCTTAAGTTTTTAGGGTAGATTATTGTTCTTTCTTGGAAAACCTATTTTGGGAATTGCAAATCTTGCCTTGTACTCATTGTTGATCAATCAAGCTTGTGGGTTTGCAACTTGTGGTGCCTATCTCCTTCATTGTTATTGGTGAAACTCTCAACTATGTCTAATATATGCATTCTTGTGTGTTTTGCTTTAGCCATGAGTAGCTAAGCGCCCACAACTTGGGGTTGTGGGAACCATGGGTAGTTGACTTGAAATAACCTAATTTTCTTACATTTCTATGATTGGGATTTTGCATGTATTATCTATTTCCCTTCATTTTTATTGTTGCTTGGTGATAACACCAAACCCTGCATACTATCACGATCCCGACCAAGGTAGTGACGAACATGAAAAAACAAGTAGATGATAAAATTTGATTGATGTGTTCTCGTCTAATCAACCAAACCTGACCAAGGGGAGGTTGACTGGGACTATTAGTAATGGTTAGGTGGCACGCCATGGTGACCGACCAAGCGGCATGGTGAAATTCGACCTTCACCTTCACAAGAGGGCTAGAAAAACATAAGTTACTGTCCTATATGTGACTCACCAATTATAGTTATGTATCTAAGGTAATCAAGTTGACGAACCTTGGGGAACACAATTCCCAGGTTGTTCCCAAAATTGAGTGTTTCCTTATGTCATAGTTAATGTATGTTTTAGTATGTTTTCTGAATCACACAAGCAATCGTCACCCCCCCCACCCCATTTAGAGATGTAGTCATAAATACTAGAAAAGATTAGTAGTGAGTCTCGTAGTCAAGCCCTGTATTCCCTGTGGATTCGACACTCACCACTGGTAGGTTAATTACTGATAGCGACTATTTTCTTATTGGAGCGTGACGTTTATCAACTGATAGTGTTTGGGGATCAAATGAACAGGATCTTTAAAACCTACCTTCGCATGTTTGGGGGTGGTGTTCATGGATGATCTTATGATTTACTCCCTCAGTGAGAAGAGCACATGATAACTTTTAAGGGTAGCATTGTAAACCTTAAGAAAAGGAAGTGTGGTTGCTAAGTTGGACAAATTTGATTGGGTAAAACAAAAGTGGTAAGAATTAGACCTAGACCTAGACCCCGCTTTGTTAGAATTAAAGGTATTGGTGAAGGACAGAAAGACGGAGATTTTCTCCCAAAGGGCAGATGGTATCCTTAGGTATCAGGTAGCTTTTTGATATTGATTGGGTTGAGGTGCTTGATCTTGAAGGAGACACGTAAATCATCCTATTCTATTCTTCCTGATTTTACAAAGATATATAGAGACTTTAGGGAGGTATCTCGGTGAAGTTGAGGAGATGGATTTGATTGGACCAAATTTGGTAATGGATGCCATGGAGAAAGTGAGGCTTATAGGGGAAGGGTTGAGAATGGAACAAAGTAGGCGAATGTCCTACTCCAATGTGAAGGGAAGAGATCTTGAGTTTCGTGTAGATGATTGGTATTCGAAGCTTTCACATGAAGGGCATTGTTCAGTATGGAAAGGAGGGCAAAATAATGCCCAAGGTATGTAGGGCCTTATAGAATTTCGAGGAGAATTGGCAAGGTTGCCTATGAATTGGAGTTTCCTATGGATATGAGTATAGTTCATCCAGTATTCTATGTGTCTATGTTGAAGAAGTGTTTGGGTGATCCAAGTGCTATAGTGCCCTTAGGGATTATGGGTGTTGTGAAGGATAACTTGACCTATGAGGGGGTCCCGCTTGAAATAGTAGATAGATAAATGAAGAGGTTAAGGAACAAAGATGTGGCATCCGTCAAAGTCCTTTGGAGGAATCAACGAGTCGAAAGTGCTACTTGGGAAGCTGAAGCAAACATGAAGAAGCGATATTCATATCCCTTTCAATCTATTCAACCTTAACATGACAAATTATGCCCTATCTATGATTTTAAATCTTAAGTTTTGGCCCACATGTCATTTTGCATGCATACATGTTCATGGTGAAAATTTTGATGATTTTTTAGGCATAGGTGTGAAACTTTTTGAGAATGATGTTAAATGCATTTATTGCATTCATGTCGGGCTAAAAGTCTCCTATCCACTTCACTTATGCTTGTCTCTTTGACATTCAGGGACGAATGTTCCCAAGGGGAAGATATTGTAATACCCCTCATGTGCTTCGGGATGCTCCATAAGTGTATTTCTTGAATATCTCAAAAGTTGTGCATGATTTTAAAAATCTGACTTCATATTCTTGTTCAGGGGGCAAAATTGAGTGGGTAGAGGATATACCTCGAATTTTAGAAGACCCGTGACAAAAAAAATAATTTTTGCAACGGGCCACCAAAATAGTGTGCCGGCGCGCCTGGGGTGCAACACAGTGTAAGTGGCCCCTTCGCGACTGGTCCCTGTCGCGCCTAGGCACAGACACTTTTTCCCCTAATTTTCTTGTTCCGTCCAAGAACATTTGGGTAATAACCCAATACCCATTTGAATGTGAAAGACCATTTTCTTTAGCCATTTTCAACCCTATGAACCTCAAAACCCTATCAAAATTCTCTCCAATACATCACCCAATATTCCATTCAATCTTAAGAATCTCAAGGACCAACTTTGGAATTCAAGAACCCAACTCAAGCCTCAAGTCTTCCTCCAATTTTCTTCAAGAAACTTCAAAGTTTAGGTATGTGGGTTTGATTGTGGGAACCTTCCTTCCCACAAGTCCAACCATCTCTCCTCTCCTACTACATGATGTTTATGAATCTTTATGGTTATTTTATGAACTCTTGAATATAGTATTACTATTATGCATTCTATTATTGTCTATTTTGTGCATTATCATGAAGTACAATATTATGTGGCATTTATGGATTTATGTGTTATTTTAGGGGTTATTATGAAACCTTAATTATGCTGATATTATTATGTGTTATAAATATGTCCTCTATATGGATTTTACAAGAAATGATGTTTTATGCCAAAATGTTGTTGGGGTTTGATATGGAGATGGATTTTATGATGTTCAAGTTATGTTCTTTATGATGCTATAAAAATCTATGAAGGAACTTATGTGTTTAGTTTGTTTTTATGATATTAAGAAAATATAGGGTTTGCTTGATAAGATGGATTTCATGCTCCTGCGTCCATATTTTGAAAGATGATGTATATTATCATGATGGGTTGATTAAGAATGACTTAAACTAATTATTTTCCCTATATATCTTGAAATATGATACTTTCTTAAATATGAGGGTTTTACCACAATATTAGTGGGTCGATTTGAATGACTTTGAAATGAATTGATCTTACTACTCTCTTGTCTCTTACTCTTGAAATGCATTATTTTAAGCACATGTTCACATGCCCGCCATATGTTTGACTAAATTACTTGACAAGGATTCTTAATGTTGATGAGTGATTATTGTATGAATTTACATGACATGTATTCTTAGGTTGTTGAAAGGCTATTGCACTATTTACAAGTCAAGTGTTTCAAGATAATTATGGGCTCCCAAGCATGTATTTAATTCATGAAAGATATCTATGATTTTTGTAAGTGACAAGTTGAGCCTTATTTCAAGATTTTACCCTCTTCATGTCAAGTTGAAGAGTCAACATGATTATTATTTTACCCTTATGTTCAAGTTAAGCTTACTAGTATAGGTCAAACATGTGAATGAGCTTCTCATGTCATGTTATCATGTCTCGGACAAGTTATGCATGCTATGATCAAAGTTATGATTATTTCAAGTATTCTGTGGGATTAGATTTAGTACCAATTGAGGCTTAAGGTGGGGGCTCGACTCAAGGGGTCCTTATATAAAGTATTTATCCTCTAAATTATGTGCCACCATAGGATTATATTTTCCCTTAAAGGGCTCAGTATTAGATCCATCTAGTTCATGTTTCCCCTCAAGCGGGGTCAAGTATGGTTTGCCTTGGCAAGTTGACCACACCTTTCCGAGGGGGTGTCATGCTTCGGCATTACAAGTAGTAGCTCGCTTGGTCTTATATGTCGGTTAAGTTCTCCTTCTAGATACGTATTGTTATTATTGTGCAAGTTAAATGTTTTACATGCATGTTTTATTACAAGCATTACATGCCATATTGAGATTATATCCATTTCTTATATTTATGCATTCTGAATATTATGGCTTATGTCTATGTTGCATTGCACCCTTCATACTTAGTACATTCGAAGTACTAACGCATTCTCTATGCCTACATGATATCTCCATATAAGGACTGGAGCTCCTACTGATCATCATCCTCCTCATGGCTAGTTCGGTTCATTTGAAGAAAGCTTTTGGCGAGTTCTCAGCTCCGAGGACATTATCTATTTTCCTTCATGCTATGTTGAGACTTTTACTACTTTTTGGATACTTATTCCTCTTAGGATCATGTATCCTCCTCTCTTTGAGTTTATCTCCTTCAATCTACTCGACATATACCATGAGTATAGGAATATCCATATCCCGTATAAGCATGGCTATCCGACATTCTTTCACAACCAAGTCAGAGATACCAGAAATGAACTTGCTTATTCTTGCACGAGGATCAACCACAAGTTGAAGCGTACTTGGAGAGCTTGGTGAACCTGAGGGCATAGTCCTTCACACTCATACCCCTTTGATTGAGGTTGATAAATTCAGTCATCTTGGCTTCCCTAAGGTCAAGTGGAAGAAACGATCCAGAAAAACAAGCTTGAACTCCTCCTAATTAACAACATCACCACAAACTCTCTCCATAGACCACTGAGTGTACAACACATGGGATACATCCTTCAACTGATAAGTAGCCAGTTCGATTTTCTCCTCAGAAGTGACTTCCATAACATTCAACACCTTGGTGAGCTCATGGATGAACTCTTGAGCATCCTGATAAACTTTTGACCCAAGGAACACTGGAGGATTCATTCAGGTGAAATCCCTCACTTTAGAAGCCGAAATAGGATCCCGAGGAAAGTTAGCCTGCCTAGTTAGAGTAGTCACCACTAGGCAAGCATAGCAAAGGCCGTATAGAATTCACCATTAGAGATAGGCTCATCCATAGGCCCTTGAGGTGCTTGATCTTCACTATCCTAGGCCGGTCTTGGTAGATGGGGTCTTCCCTGAGGCATCTTCTGAAATGGAGTAACGATACCATCAAGATAAGGAAGCCAAGCACATACGAGCCATAGCACGACATAAGGCATGAAAAAGTGGGATAATTCATAAAACGCCTTCATAGCCTCCCATTCATAAGCATAGTGCACATCATACCCATGAGTGGGACTCTACTTGATGTGGCATGTTGACTCCGAGGATCATTTGCAAACCTAATTTGCTGATACCATCTCTGTCACGACCCAGACCTAGTGTCTAGGAGTGACACGGTGAATAGGAACCCGAAGGTCCCTAAATAAGCCTCGCAGTATTCAAATTCACATCATCGGTTCGGAAGCACATTCAAATAAAAATCACATAATTCTAAGGGACAGGTAAGAAGGACTCGCACTATGAGGATGTCATAGGAAAAGGGTATAACATGAGATCACATAGCACATAACACATAGAGACTAAAGGGTGGGTAAGTATGACTCACGCAATGGGGTAATTCGGGACTTAGGATCTTTCACACCATATCATATAATCAAGCCACAAGACTCATATCCAAACCACATGATAATATAAGCTCCAATCATCACACTTAGCATATAAACATAGAGAAGTTTACAAGATGTCCAACAATGCCTCTAACACAAGACAGGTTAGGGGCCAATACAAGTCCTTGGCTCACCCTCAAAGTAAGTAAAATAGATAAAAAAAATACTCTAGGTAGAAGTATGGCGGATCATCCTTGGAAGATAGGACTCACCACAATAAGCAAACTTGAGATCCGAGCTAGGCGTCTATGGTGGATAGTCAAAACCCTCGGTCCCTACATGGTCAGATCATGTAGGCAAAAGTATACGTTAGTACATTTGAATGTACTAAATATGTCGGATGCAATGCATATGACTTACCAAACCTGCACTTCAATGTTAGATGACAAAGACATATAATATAGAAAGATCATATATCAAGAGAGTAGTATAAAATATGCCATGAAACTAAATGATGCATGAAAGTCAATGCTCATATATAGTGGGGATGTGACCTCAACTTACATGAGTAAGACCAAGTGAGCTATTACTTGGAATCCCGATGAAATCCCCTCACCGGTAAAGAGGTAGTCTACTTGCCAAAGGTAAACCGTACTTCACCTTAGGGGAACATCACTCATTTCGTATGAAGCAACCCCCTTATGGGAACATCACCCATTTCGGATAGGTTTTGCATATAGCATATCAGATCACATTATACTTCACCTTACGGGAACATCACCCATTTTGTATGAAGCAACGTTCCTTATGGGAAAATCACCTATTTTGGATAGGATTACCATAGCCTATGTTAGGCACATAGTTCAAGGAAATAGAGGTAGCCCTCAATCTATCATTGTTTAGTTGTCATCCCACAACAATACATATACGTATACATATACATGCTTTTCAAAGAGAGGCAAGTGTTACTAAATCATTTCAATGCATTTTTAGAGTTAAAAGCCAAACACCATTCATAATAATTCATACTTAGGCTCAAATGTCAAATCATAGCTTATAGTCATAATACTCATGCATATGAATAGCTCATTCAAATATACCCCAAAATGCTCCAAGAGCCATAATCATAGACATATATGTGATCACATTTTTGTCATAACTAGTATCTTATCCAAAATCATATATATATATATATAGTAATAACCCACTTCATAACTTTCATAAAATTCATTATTCATGAATGCATATGCTATAGATGAGATGAGAATGGCATGGGTAATAGATTCAAACTAAATTCAATAATACATTATAAGATTCAAGCAAAAATACAAGTAAAATTCACATTGAAAACATAATATTGACTACCCAAGCATAAATCAAGCTTTGAAGGGGACATGTACATTAATAACTTCATAAATTCAATGTAAATAATCATAATAGGTCTTCAAGTAACTTAAAATCGTAAATAAAGTACAACCCAAACATCAATTGAATTTAAATAATCATAATAATGAAAACCCATACTTAAAGTAAGTTAAATTCATGAACATTTGCTTGAAAATTTTTGGGTCTCCTTGATTGGAAGGAACCAATGATCAAAACCCACATTCCTTCACCAAAATGAAGAAGTTCCAAGAGTAATTTGAAGAAGCATTGAGTTTCCTTGATTCCCAAGTTGAAAATCCACAATAGTGTTTGAGAGAGGTTTCTAATGAGAGAAATGAATTTGAATATTTTGAATAGGGTTTAGGCTTTAGGAGGCACAGGAAGTCCCAAAAAGTCATTAGAATAAATCATATTTACGAAAACATCATTAATGAAACGAGTAGAAAAATTACACATCACTGCATCAAGGAGGGGTTCATAGGCTTTGTGACACTGCACAGTCTGTGTACAGTGCCCGTGAACCATTACGTAGTCAAAAATTCATTAGACGGAAGTCCGGAATCATAACCCAACACTTTGAAACTTTTTGACGAAAAAACTCAACCTCTCGGAAGGGGCACACGACCTGTGTGAAGCTACACGGGTTATGTAGATGCCCATATAGCGACACTTGGAAAAGTATTTCAAGACATGTTATGAGACAAGTACTTTATACTCAGAAATATTTTAATTCCGGAAGCTATACGGTTGGCCATACGACCCGTGCAAGCGGCTATGCCCCACTACTTTGCTTCAAACGTTGGTATTCCAAGCTCAAGGCCATCACACGGCCCTCCACACGGTCTGTTAACTGTCACACGGCCCGTGTGGGGTCCAAGTGTGATGTGCCTTAGCCCAAAACTTCGCACCAAGGCTGCACGCCCAAAATTAAGGCAAAGTATCACACCACTAGAGGTCACACGGGCCGTGTGACCTCACACGAACTGTGTAGTCTCCCTTGAGGTGATAGTTGTTCCAAATTTTGCCAAAAATGACATTTTCAACCACCGATGAAATCGTACAATGTCCGGTTCATTACAAAAACTTATCTCCTTTTTATATTGATAAATCTCATAAAAATAGTATATTTGGAGAATTTAAAACTTACAAATATTAAATTTGTGAAAAATATTAATAAAAAATCATTTTAAATAAAAAAAGTGAATAATTACATGAAATATGTTTTGAATACATAACTTATTAGATATCAATTAGATATAAAACGACCTCAAGTGGTAAATAATGTGCCTCAGAAATGTCCATAATCGTAATTTTCATATATCTCAAAATCCGTGCGTGATATTGAAAATACTTAGTCATTTTTTGACCTCACATAATATAAGACATTCCCCAAAATTATCTCAAACACTTGGACAAATATTTCACTCAAATCAAGGGTCCCAAACTCATTCCGGAGCTAAAGAAATTCAATCAAGCTTCAAGTTCTCACCTCAATCTTCATCAAGGAATTCTCCAAAGTTGAGGTATGTGAGTTTCAACCATTGGGTCCCTCCATCCATGGTGCCCAATCTTCCATTTTAGATAAATTACTTGTTTCTAAGTTGATTTACTTATGGGTCTTACTTATTATAAATTGACTATGAACTATGTTGGGGTTTATTAAAGCTGTGACTATTTAAGCATGTTTTGAACTATGAATCTATGATTTATTTTGAGATTTGATGAATGGTTTCAATGTATATTGCATGAGGGTATTACCAAGTGTTGGTGGGTTGATTTACTTCAAGTTTTCTTGCATTATTTCATTCTTTCATTGCATGATTTTATACTAGCATTACACACCTACCAAGTGTTCGGTAAAATGTCCGATTTAGGGTTCTTGAGCTATTATTGATCCATTGCATGACCTATGACTTGAATGACTTTATGATGATGAAATAAATGTGTGTTTATTTCATGAAATTTATCTTTAGTGTTTCAAGTTGACCATAACCAAGTTAAGGGGTTGATACCTCAAACACCTTGATGGGAGGTGGTAAACCCATTAACCAAGTTTAGGGGTTGGTACGTCAAACACCTTGATGAGAGGCGGTGAACCCATTTAACCAAGTTGAGGGGTTGGTACCTCAAACACCTTGATGGCAGGTGGTAAACCCATTAACCAAGTTGAGGGGTTATTCCTCAAACTCCTTGATGGGGAGTGTCAAACCCATTAACCAAGTTGAGGGGTTGGTACCTCAAACACCTTGATGGGAGGTGGTAAACCCATTAACCAAGTTGAGGGGTTGATACCTCAAACACCTTGATGGGGGGTGGCAAACCCATTAACCAAGTTGAGGGATTGATACCTCAAACACCTCCAAGGGGTGGTTTACCTTGGATTCCAAGTACTAAGTGGCTTGGTCTATGATGATGGTTTCTTCCTACACATATAATATGTTCTATATAAGCATGTTTTACTTCAAGCGTCATTCATGCATGTCATATTGCCATTATGTTCTTTCAATGTATAATTATGCATTTCAATTATGTTGCTTATCCCTTGTTGCATTGCATCCTACATACTTAGTATATTCAAATATACTAATGCATACTCTATGCCTACATAATGTTACCATGTAAGAACCAGAGCTACATTTGATAATCTTCCTCCACGTGACTAGTACTATCTCTTCAAGCAAGTTTGCCTAGTCCTCAACTCCCGAGGACGATAGTTTTTGTTCCTATGTATGCAAAGACTCTCCTTATCTTATTGTATGCTTTTGACTATAAGGGTGAGCCCGAAAAATTGTTTTGGCTCCCACTTAATTTTATATTTAGAGGTGTGGTTGGATAAGTTATGTAATGATGTTATGAGCTTAGACTCTCTTGACTCTTGTATGTTTTGAGCTATGAAAGACTCCCTTAGTGCCTTTGCCATTATTTCTATTTTCTTATTGTTGTTTAATTGCTTCCGCGATCAAGGATATATAATGATATGTTAAGAGGCTTGTTTGGGGTCCCTTCGGGGCCCCCATTCGTCGTGTCACGTCTAGGTCCTAGACTTGGATCGTGATAAGATAAATTAATAAATTTAAACATATACTAATAAAAACTTGATGAAAATGTCAAATGCATTGTTATAATTTAAAATTTTAGATCACAAACCAACAATTAGAGAAAAAGTATTGAAATAAAATAAAAATATATAGGGAAAAAAATGAATTGACATAAAACTATATAATATATTATATATGTAGAAAATTTTATAAGACAGTTGAAAATTTAATTCTAAATAGAGAAGTTCAAAATACACTTACATTTGAGTTTAGTTACATTGATGTAAATGATAGAAATACTTAGTAACGAACGCTACTAAAAAGAATTGAATTGAGCACCAGATAAATTTTTGTCACGCCCCAAGGGATACCCTTGGCGTGGTCGGCACTCAAAAACCATTGCTGGCTTTCGAGTGAATCACTTGGTCTCATTACATTTATTCAGTCCTAGCTTACCATACCAGTAGAAGACTAAAGATGAAAAAGTGGACAATCTCAATATATAGAGACCTAAGTCTACAATCAAACTCCAATTCTTTGACATAAAAATAGTTTTAAAAGAAATCAGTCGAGAGATAAAGATCACAACATCAACTCATCACTATCTAGTCTATGAAGCCTCTAACTCTACTATCTAGATAGTTCCCATGACAGGTTCATGGCTATCTCAAATCGAATAAAAGAAAATCTAAACTCTGGTAGCAAGATTGATAGTAATATGAAAATCCTCCGAAAGGAGGAGGTCTCACGGATCATCTAAATGCGAATAGAACCTCAAAGAAGCGCCTGTTGATGATCTCTAACACCTGTCTTTACATAATAAATTGATGCAGTCCAAATGGACATCAATACGTGGAATGTACGAGTATGTAAAATGGCTGAATGAAACAAATGTAGGTAGAACAATAATCAATGTAGAAATACTCAATCAGAATGTCAAATGTCTATCTAAAGCAAGAATAAAGATTAGATAATGACCAATAATAGACAATCCAATCAATCCCGTCCAATCAAAGTATTATCAGTATGAAGCTTTTATGGGAGTTTCTCTTATCCGACGACAATCACTTATGCGCCAGTGATCGCACAACAACCCTATTGATGTTGCTACAACCGTTCAATACCTTACCAGGGTAAGAATAATGGAATCCATGGTAGATCCGATCAATCGAGTCCTCTATTGTTTCAAGGTCATATTAAGAGGAAGCATTTGATTCAACGGTCTCAATCCTCTCCTACGTTTGGTGGCGTAGTCATTAATTTCGGGTAGGACATACTCTCGCTCAATTTGGTGCTTGATATTCCTCCCACTCAATGCTCATAAACAGTCAATCTCAATTAATTCTGTCACAACTGAGCTTTTCGGCTTATTTATCATCCATTCAATTCTCAATCACATCTTTCAACAATTCGACCAATCAATCCCATCGAACTTTCAAGAATGAATTAGATCATCTGTAGGAGGACTTTCAATTTATACCAATCTTTAGAATTCAAATTTGAAGACTCACAGGACCATAAAGTTCTACCAACCTATCATGCTCACATCACAATTATAGTGAACATTGTAAAATCAAGGCTCTTGACTCGATCCCCATGATTCATTCATTTTTCCAATTATTTTCTCTCTCTATGTTGTCTCTCTAAAACGCTCTCTACTTTTACTTTACCACCAGATTCACCGGAATG
>JAPFFP010043264.1:0-36085 GCA_026153255.1 Solanum medicagineum | reverse complement strand
TAAGCTATCACCTTACTATGTTGCATAAGCACACAACTTAACCCAATCCGAGAAGCATCACAATATACCACAAGCCCATCTAAGCCATCGGGTAGAGTCAAAATAGGAGCTCATCTAAGCCGATCTTTCAAAGTGTGAAAACTCTTCTCATAGTCATCCGACCATAAAAACTTGGCCTTCTTTTGAGTCAACTTGGTTAATGGAGATTCAATAGATGAGAAACCTTCAATAAATCTCCTGTAGTAACCAGCCAACCTAAGAAAACTTCAAATATCCGAAGGAATCAATGGTCTATACATGTTCTTCGCAACCTCGGTCTTCTTTGGGTTAACCATAATACCATCTGCAGACACCACATGACTAAGAAATGCCACTTCACCTAACTAAAACTTAAAATTTCTAAATTTAGCATATAATTTCTTCTCTCTTAAAGTCTGAAAAACCAACCTCAAATGATCCATATGTTCCTGCTCAATTCGAGAATAAATAAGGATATCATGGATGAAGACAACCACAAAACTATCAAGAAATGGCTTGAACACGCGATTCATGAGATACATAAACATCGACGGAGTATTAGTCAAACTGAGAGACATCACCACAAATTCAAAGTGCCCATATCTAGTTCAGAAAGTCATTTTGGGAAAGTCACACTCCTTATCCTTCAATTGATGATAACCAAAATGGAGGTCAATCTTTGAGTAATGGGTGGCCCCTTGAAGTTGGTCAAACAAGCTATCGATTCTTGAAAATGGGTATTTATTCTTGATGGTTACCTTATTTAGTTTCCTATAATCAATGCACATCCTAACAGACCCTTTTTCTTTCTTATAAATAATATGAAAGCACCCCATGATGATATACCTGGCCTAATGAAGCCTTGACTTGTTTAATGAAGCCTTTATCTAACAAGTCCTTCAATTGATCTTTCAACTCCTTCAATTTAACTGATGTCATACGACAAGGAGGAATAGAGATAGGTTGTGTACTCAGAAAAAGATCTATGCAAAAGTCTACTTTCCTTTCAGGTCTGGGAAAATCTTTGGGAAACACATCCGAATGCTCATGAACCACCAGAACCGATTCAAGAGTAAGTGATTAAAACTCCAGTTCTTTGACTCTTACAATATGATAGATACACACCTTAGAAATTATCTTTTGGGCCTTGAGGTATGAAGTAAACCAATCTTTCATGGATGAGTCACCACCGTTCTATGCAAGAACAGGTTCATCCGGAAGTGGAATTTGACATTTCGGGTTCTTTTCTATAGAAGCATATGAAACATGCAACCAATCTATCTGTTGAATACAGTAACTTAGGTTCTTCCTATCCTCTGATGAAGGTGAAGGTTGAATTTCACCATGCCACTTGGTCGGCAACAATGGTGTACCAACTAACTGTTACCCATTGTCCCAGTCAACCTCCCCTTTGTCAGGTTTGGTTGATTAGATGAGAACACATCAATCGAATCTTGTCATCCATTTCTTTTCTCCTATTCATCACTACCTTGGTGGAGATCATGACACTAGGCAGCGTTTGGTGTTGGCCACCACCAAAAAATATTCAAAATGAAAGGAAATAGACAATATGTGCAAATACCCAACAAAAGAAATGCACAAAATCCAATTTATTTCAAGTCAAGTCCTCATGGTTTCCACAACCCCAAGTTGTGGGTGCTTAGCTACTCATGGATAGGGAAAAATCACAAACAATGTTTATAAAGAACATGATTGAGAGATTTCCCAAAAACTATGAAGAAGAAAACCACCTTGATGTTGAACCCAAAAGCTTGAACTAATGGAGTTTGAGTATAAGTGATTTCAAATCGGCCAAAATGGGTCTTCAAAGTAAAATCCTTAAATCTACACTAAACGCTAGAAAAATGCTCTCTAAGAATATTAAAACTTGTCTTGTGTAAAATGGAATCTCCAAAATCTGCTTTCAAAACCATATCTTAAAGTATTTATATTATTTACAAAAAAATCCTTAAAATAAAATAGAAAATCTAGCTAGGAGCAGATACAACTCATACGTATGACTCATAGGGTGACCTACGAGTCGTAATCGGGTTTTCGTATTCAACACTTGGCATTTTTGACTTGACTGCTATGATCCATTTCTACAAGTCATTGTTAAGCAACGACTTGTAGGATCTCCTTGTATCCATGCTTGCAGTTGTTGCCCCAATTCTTGACCTCTCTGAGAATTGCTAGGAGAGCACCCTACGACTCATAGCCTGCGCTGTGACTCGTAGGGTGGTTTGTATGTCCTAATTTTCATCACAATCTGCACTTTTCTCCCAAAAATCATGCCAACCTATGTTTTCTGCACAAATAACACAAGAATACATAAAAACCATAAAAAGTCGCATTAAGAACTTGAAAAATCCTTGTTTTAGGCATCAAATGTGTTGTAATTTGTTAGCACATCAATCACCCTTCCGTCATAAGAATGGGGTCCTGAGTTCTGTAATATCAAGCGGTCTTCATGGCAAGTAGGTGATAGTTCACTTGGTTTGGTGATGCTAATTCAGACCGCCCTTCTCTCAAGAACATGAGACTTGGTTGTTGGATTGTTTGGCGGTCTCACTGAGCAGTTGGCGATGCCTGTTTTGTCTATCTTTTTGGCCTTTTTGCTCCTTTTGCATGTCTTATAGATTTTTGTCCTCTTCTGCACGTTTATCCCTATTCGTGGCACCTCATATACATGTTAGCTAGTATTTAGAATAAAATAGCATATTAAGGATAATATTTATTTGCATTCTAAGCTCAAACTGAGTTTGAAATGTGGACTCATCACTGGTTAAGGAGACCGCCTAATATTTCAGTGCTCAGGAATGGAAGTTCATGATAGAAGGGAGACATAGAGAGAAATTCGATGGTGTACCGAATATGATCAGTTAGTAAAGTGCAGTCACCCAATCTTGCAGAGATTCAAGCCTTCAGGACATGTAGAGGAAGGTAATTAAATGCATATTTGGCGCATCGCTGGAGTGTTCGGCGATGGCTGACCTTGACTGATGAATGACTATCAATGTACAAACACCCACGTATTTTTCATGGATTATTTAAACATTTTAGAGAGGACATTTAATATATCATTCATATCAGGGTTTATAGATAGATAGAGAGAGAGTGAGAGTAGAGTACATAGAACATTATTTCTTAATAATACAAAGGTTAGTAGGTTTCGAGCTTGTGAAGGCACAAATTAGGGAGAATTGTTGGTTTGAATTGACTTTTCTCTTACTATCATTGTCACCTATGTACTCATCTATTAAATTTGGTATTGAGTCTTTATTTTTGAGTATGAGTGGCTAAATCTCTCATGTTGGGGTGTGTAAATAATATGGATCTTTGATTTCTGTGTTGGGGCTATGATATTTTGACTTTATTGTTATTAATTTGAGAGAATTTACATCTATTGCTATATTTCATCCATAATCCTAAAGTTGCAAACTTAGGGTTTACTTTAGATCTCTAATTATTGTTTTAATCTGTTGCAAACCTTTCGAAGGTTCCCATTTAATACCACAACCATGGATTCAATAGCTAAGGTATTTGGTGGTTTGGTATAATTTCTCAGGCTGGGTGTGTCCTTAACCATTTAGCGCATGAGGTCATAATAGGTTCATATGAAACACCTCCACTGTCATAATTTATGTTTTGGTTACTAACATCCTAGCCTATTCACTCATCTTCAACTCAATTAGTAAAGTATTAAGACCTAGGTTAGTAGATTTACTCCCATATTTACACATGCCCAACATCTCTCTTAATCTGTCGTTAGTTTGCTAATTTAGAAGTTGTCATTAGCTGAATATTGATTTTATTTATTGCAGCCTCCCAATTTGAACCTACAATTGCCTAATTCAATGAATTACTTTGTCTCTTGAACTTGTCTTGGTTGCTCTCAATTTGTGCCAACATAGTGAGAGTAGCTCGAAACTCCACATGAGTTACTCCTTCATCTTATGGGCTTGAGGATTTTTCTGGGTGGCATTATCTAGAAAAGCACAAACAACAATTTGTTATAAAGAGGGAACCTTAGGACAACTCTGAAGCACGACATGGATCATGAAAAAAGTGATACAATTCCTTTAGGACTTAAACATCCTACTCATAGTTGTGGCGCACTTTAAAACCTACGAATAAGATTTTATTTTATGCAGTATCTTGGACTTCAAGGATCATTTCAAAACCTTATGCTCTGATGCCAAGTTTTCAATGACCCTTTTTAGGGGACTAGTCATCACTTAGCGAATGAGACACCCAAAGGTACCTCACCTACGCCATCTTACATATCATTAGCATTCATAGGCATAAAATGCTAACACGAAAATAAAAAACAAGGGGAAACGGGGCTAAGGGTCACAATATAAAAATAAACCATCTAGAAATAAGAATATGATACAAACATGACATATGTGTCCAACGATACCTCTAACATAACTTGCCGGTGGTTAAGACATGTTCAAACTCACCCTCAAAATACAATAATACAAGAATGGATTATATAACTAAAAACTGAGATGTCTTAATACATCAAACTAGAAATAACACAAGGATGTCGTCCCCATATTAAAGGACTCACCAACTTCCATTGCAACACTCTGATGCTAGCCACATAGAGTATATTGAGGAATGTCAGTCCCTACATGGTTAAATCATGTAGGCATAGAAGTATGCATCAGTACTTTGAATGCATAGCTATGTAGGTATGAAATGCATGACATGGAAATATTGATGAAATGATTCATGCTAAGTATCATGATAAATTCATATATTTACAGGGGCATTGCTAAGCAATAATCATGCCAATATCATTTAAACAGAAAGAGGCAACTTTAGAAAGAACTTAGTAGGGTACATAGATGAACAAAGTTGTTAATAAGATAATCATATAAACTTGGAACATGCAGGTTGGTGATCATCTAAACATTTTTATTGTATCCATAGAATATGAAATAGTACATATGAGAAAAAAAACTTTCCCTTACTTGAATCCATGATAAGGCACATAGACTTAGGTTAGCGAGTAAACACATATCTTTATGAAAAATTAAAATATTAATATCTTTGGGTGAAGAATACATCACTTTATATAAAAAGATTACTTTATCATGAAAGAAACATTAGTGATCATAATGGAGGCCACCACTCATACTTGATGACATAGTCAAATACTTTAGGAGAAATACCATTTCAGCTTGAAAAAATTAGTCATAGGAACTTTAAAACACCTTTGGACATAATATGAAGGAATCATTATAAAGTATCATAAGAGGACATCTTGGGGTCATAAGGAGAAACTGAACAGATGTGATAGCACCCTTTAACCGACATAAACCATATGAGCAAACCATGGAGTCCTGATGTTTCCCCTACACAAGAAGAAAGGGGGAGACCACTTGCAAGGTTAGCTTCTCAGATACCTAAGTGGATCCACTAAAGCTTTTCTATTGAGCAACCTCTACTGTTGGTTGGTCTAGAAATCAACCTCGACTAGTGGGTAACTCTTATTTCATACGGCTAGACGTAGCTACGGGACAATGGGATTCTACTAACGGTCTTATGCCTCTTCTAACGGGGAACTTCCACATTCCTCCCAAGGTCCGCACGATGCTAAGTAAAACTCTCACGGAAAAGTCATAAGTATGAACCATGAAACCATTAGTGGAGGGGTATTCTACTAACTCATCTTATAAGCTTTTTAAAACAATGGAAGGAATTTCCACTAACTCATCCCATAAACATTTAAAACATTAATCATCATCATAAGGATAGCTCCTATGTCTTGGCTAAACCTCTACTATCGGTTAGCATCATAATCTTATCTATATCTCTACTATTGGCTCATCATCTCATATCCCTCTACTAACGAGCTATCATATTCTCATGACCATAACTAGGTGGGGACTAATATTACTTTCACTCATTCATCTTGACACTGATGAGTCTAGTCTCAATTAACATATAGATAAGAGAATAGTCTTGACATGCATAAACTTGTGAATCATAATATCATAAAGAAGACCTTTCAATAATACATAGCTTTCATATAACTTCAATGTGTTTCATAGTATACTTGGAAAATCCCATTATTCATAATATGCATGACGTATAAAGAAAGAAATTCATGATCTTACATGAAGTTTCATAGTATTCTCATGAATCCATAACATAAATGTTGACTCTTAACATTTATGACCTTTATGTTCTGATACATATAACATGGATTGGGACTTCCAACTTTCATAAAGCATTTTCTTCATATCGGTTAGGTTTAAACAAGTAATCTGCATGCTTAAAGACTTAAAAAACATGAAATTCACATATATCATGCATACACAAAATAGGATGTAATCATTCGAATCATACAAATCAACCCCAGCAAGATCCTTGTAAAACCCTAACTAGAATAGCATGAATTTCAACCCAATATGCATTATAGGTCATATAGTAATACTAATAATTCATATAACTAAGAATGAATCACAAATTACATGATTAAACAAACTTTAAAAAAATTCAAAATATGCATAAACCTTAAGCCTAAAATAGAATAGGAACTTGAGCTTTGTGAAGGGAAGGGCCTCACAAATAAAACCAACATACCTTAGCCAAAGACTTGCGGAAGAAATCACTAACTTTTGGTGAGGAAGCCTGAAAACCTAGCCTTGTCTTCAATGGAGGACCTTCGGGGACTTTGGAAGAATTTTGGGCTTGGGTAGAAGGGGATGAGTTTTAAGAAAAGGGATTACTGGGGTTGTATGGGACTGATACAGGGCGTGTAAGAAGCCAAAACGACGTAGCATTGAGCTTAGGGTATGAGTAAAGGAAGAAAGTACCCATTCTTAAACTAGCCAGACAGTTTCCATGAAAGCCAGTTTATGATCCATAAGTCAATCAATAGCCCATAGAGTGGGTCCTATGTGCTGGCAGCTTGACAGTGCTTCACTAAAATGAACGTAACATTTTGGTCTGAACTTCGAATGAGGTGAAACTAGTAACATCAGAAAGATAATTAAAAGAGCTTTTATTTGGTGTGTCTTCCATCATCTAATTTGTTATGTGCTAAGATATAAGATCATTTAAAGTATACACATATGTGAACTCAGACTATAACATAGGATATTGGAATCATTTGCACTCGACTTGATGGGAGAGGGGCTTGGAATTGCATGAGGGGTTATGGAGGGGATAGATAAGGTTGTTAAGGGAATAGGAAAGGTTGAAAGTACCCTTAATAAGTCTAGCAGTTCAAACCATGAGAGCCTAGTTTACGGACCATACAAAGAAGCATGACTCATATTGTTGTTCATAATTAAAGATCCACAAACCATTATTTTGGCCCTAAAATCACGGACCATCTTACAAGCCGTATACAGAACTTATGGGTCATGGTTGGGCTCGTAGAGTCATACGCTACCACTTGCACCAAAACACCAATTATAGCATTATAATCACAAAACCATATAGCATCAATCATTTCCATATTTGGGGGGAACGCCTACTTACCGGGCAAAGTATTTCGAGCTGTTTCTCTTCCCTTCTAGCGGCCATCGGGCAATCCCTTCTCTTGTGTATGATCACACCCAAGTTACACATCTCTTTTGGAGGATAAAGCGGTCATTGTCAAATATAAAACCTAACCAAGGTTAGGGTCGAATCCCATAGAGAATACGAAGACTCACAACGAATTCACTAATACGTAATTAAAGTAATTAACAACTCAATTCCCCAAAGGAGGGATTTATAATATTCAACAAGAAAATAAACTGTAATAAGTAATGCAAGAGACAATCAATAATGTAGAGCAACTTGGGAATTGTGTTCCCCATGATTCACCAACTCAATATCCCTGGATAACCCAATTCTTAACTAGAGTATATCATGTAGGGCGGTAACTGAAGTTCACCAAGCCCTTTGTTCAAAGGTGAGAGGCAAATTTCACTACGTGACTTGGTCTATTTCCATAGTGTTCACTACTTACCATTACCCATAGTCCCAGTCAACCTCCACTTGGTCTAGTTCAGTTAATTAGGCGAGATCACATCATCGAATCCTGTTAATCAATCTCTTTTCCTACTCATTGCCACCTAGATCGGGAAGTAACACTAGGCAAGTTCTAATGTTTCCCACCACTAGAAAACATGAAAAATGAAGAGAATTGATCAACACATGCAAATACCCATTCCAAGAATTGCAAATTATCTTGGTTTATTTGGTTAGATCTTCATGGTTCTCACAACCCCAAGTTGTGGATTTAGCTACTCAGCTATGGGTAGATGAAGAAATTATGAATAGAGAAAATATAATTCAACACTTACATAATTGAATTAAAGAATAAGCAAATCTAATATTAATTGAGAATCACAAGATTTAAAAGACATAATGAATCCACAAGTGTATTCTCCTCAAAAATTGAAGTCTCCAAGTAGAAAACCCTAAAATTACTTTCTGATGACGTTCTTTACTGTACTCTCCTCAAAATTAACTTAAAAAATACTATTTACAGTAATTAGAAACAAGTCCTTAAAAATAGAAAAACTGGTCAACAACTTTCTATGACAGGTATTTATGACTCGTAAACTGATTTACGAGTCGTAATTGGGGTCTCGTATTTTGCTCTCAAGATCTTGGACTTCACTTTAACGAATCCACTTTTCAAGTCATAGACTAATTCATGACTCATATTATACTTTAGTAGACTTAATCTGCATGAACTAGTCCTTCACTGGAATTCTTCAGGAAACCACTCTATATGGATCTTAAAGTAACCTACGACTAGCATAGAGGTCTCGTATAGCTGAACTTCAGATCTCACCTTTCACTGGAAATCATCACTAAACCCACTCTACGACTTGTAGATGGTTCCATAAACCATCAAGAACCATAAGAGTCTACAACTTTGCCCCAAAATCATGCCAACCTGCTTTTCTGCAAACTTAACACCAAAAACACATAAAAATCATAAATGTCACATTGAGAACACACAAAATCCTAAGTTTTAAGCATCAAATGTGTTGTATTTTGACAGCACATAAACAGCCTCAACTTAAAATTGTTGCTTGTCCTCAAGTGAAAACTCAATCTGCATCGACAATATAGCAACACATAGACCACAACCTAGTGGTATACACCACATACAATTCAAACTCAAATACCCATATCAACTTTACAAAACAAGATCAAATAGCTATTTAGCAACCAAAACATACTGGTGCATTTGACAACACAACTATGAAAAGCTAGGAATATCAATAGTCCACAATCACTGAACAAGTCAAATGATAACAATACAATGCAAATGCCCTCACAGAAAGAAGTCTCAGGTTTTAAACTAAATGATGATTGAAAATTTAGCTTTGGGATGGTACAAACACACTCACTCTCACAAAAGATGTTCATGCACATTTACTAATAGCATAGGCTTTCCCCTATACTCATGACCCAAATTTTCAACAAACTGAATTAGAATCATTTCTTAGGACATTGTAGGCTTGTAACGTAGGCTCATAGGGCTTTGGTATGGCATTTCAGAAAAATAGTGACTAAAAGACGTCCTTCAACTTCGTTTATCATCACTTTCACCTTACCAACTCTAATGTTGTCATCTTATCCTCCCTTTTCCCACATCCAAGCTTTTCCAGGTATTTTCTTCTAATTTTTTAGCTCTTGCTCATTTTTACACTTCATTTGCTTTTTACGCTCAATGTAAGGCGTTTGTCTCTTTTTCTTGCATCCGGTACATGATTTTCTTCTTTTGCTTTTCATTCCCAAGTCACCACCTTATTTTGTGATTTTAACCCTACACTGGCTACCCTCAACTTAGGCTTTTAGCCTGGATTGAAGTACATAATAGCTATTCCCCAAACCAGGGCCACTTTCGGTAGCCACCCTCAGCTTAGGTTTTTTCCTTAATCAACGTTCACAACGCTCAATGGTAGACTAGGTCCTATTTCAAGGTTTTTCACTAGACAAGATTAGGCTAATTAGGTGTTTTTGAAAGAATTGGTACATGTAAGGATCAAATATTTAGAACAAGTGATAAAACTTTATTTGGTCGGTCACTTTACGCTAAAGTGGACTAATTAAAGAACAAAGGCCTAAAATCCCTTCCTAATCTATTCAATCTACTATCTAATTTAGAGTAACAGGGCAAAATCTGAATTAGCACAAAATGCACAAATCTAGCAAAATAAGCTTACACTCACATGGCATTGCATACATTATCAACAAGAGACTCACAAATCATGCTTTATGTCTCAATTACCCTCATTTTTCAAAATATTGTCAAACACCCAAACATGCATGGTTGCCATTTAACTACTAATCACAAAATTTTGGTGGGTATCAATTTTCAAAACAAAACATACAAACATTCTATATGCCATAAGTATTAGAACTATATGCTATACATACTATCTAAACATCATAAACGTGCCGGTTCAACAGAAATTAGATATCCCTTAGGAAAAGGAACACAGGTAAGAAAACCTTGGGATCAAAATTCGGGATAGTTATTGACCATAAGCTACTCAGACTTCACTAAGGCCCCCAACTACCACACCCCATCAAAAAAAATTTGCATTGTTCCCAATGCACCAAATCAAGCAAAGATAGAATAAGGGTCAAAAACATACCTCGGCACCTAAGCACAAGTTTGTGGCTGAGTTTGGTCATCCCCCTCCTGTGAGGTAATCTCCTCAGTTGTTGTACTCTATTCGGAGGGTCTAACACTCCTCACCCTATCATAATCATAAGCTAGGCTTATCTTCTCATCTTGCCTAGATGTCCTCAAGGCTAGCCCAAGATCGTCCTTCTGATCCTTATCATTCTCCAAAACCTTTGCATGTACATTCATCTTATCTGGCTCCGCATTTATACAAATTCTCTTCCCAAGGGAAGTCTATGAAGGCTCTGCAGAGCTAAACAAATCAAACAGCGACACTGGAGATGAAGTCTCCGATAGTGTCACAGGCGCTGCTAGTGATAATGTCATGTCAGCCCAAAGCTTCTCAATCTCCTGATGTACAACTGACAAATAAAAAGGATGGGCCTCGCTAACCTCTTCTAAACGCCCTCCTCAGAAGCATCAACGTGGACGTCCACTCTAGAAATACACTCCTGAATAGTAGAGATGGTGAACGCCCGACTTGCATCTCAAAGTCTGCAATGGTATGCTGGACCTATGGCCTAAGCTACTAAATAAGCTAAGATAATTGGGCCTTAGCATATGATAATCGCTTTGCTATGGCTTGAATAGAAGAGATGGACACACAGACTATACCCATTGTAAATGGCGGTGAAGTGGTGACCTCTGGTGCATGAGCAATTGTAGTAGGACCCTTGTCAATATTGACTGCCTTGGGCTACTGGGGTCGCACATCAGTAGTAGAAGCAACAATAGTTGTGGTGGCAGTCATCGATGTCATGACCCAAGCCTAGGGCCTAGATGTGGCATGGCGAATGGGAATCTGAAAGGACCCTAAACAAGTCTCTTAGCATATCAACCACACATCCTTGGTCGCGAAAGAAAATTAAACAACAAGAAGAGATGTAATATAAAGGGGAGTGAGACTAAGGGACATCTTGATATTCATAAAAGAATAAAAGAGTCAAGCACAAAGAATATGTACATCATATTATCCAACAACACCTCTAATATGGGAAGGAGCGGGGGCCAAGACACTTTCTGGGCTCACCCTCATAGAAACAAGTGTTCAATATAAGGAAGTATCAAAATAGCAAAAGTAATATAGATAGTATCCTCGAACTTGAGGACTCACCAAAACTTGTTTCAAGGGATCGCACCAGCTACGCGGAGGAGGATGACCAAGTGGAGCTTCGGTCTCTACATGGTAATATCATGTAGGCATAGAGTATGCATTAGTACATTTGAATGTACTAAGTATGCGGGATGTAATGCAACAAGACAAAAGCCAATATAGTAAAAATGCATAATCATAAGCAATAGATATATAATCTCAATATGATATGCATGAGCAATGCTCATAATAAAACATACACATAAATCATTCATCTTGCACAATATATATAGCATACACATGTGTGGGAAGCGACCTCAATTGACATAAAACAAGTAGCTATAACTTGGAATCCAAGGCATGACACCCCCTCGGTAAGGTGGACGGGCATGACACCCCTCGGCTAGTTGTGGTCTACTTGCCAATACAAACCAAACATGATAACATGACTTGATGGATCCACTAGTATATCAAGGGTAATAATCATAATCCTATGGTTTCACATAGTTTAGAACAAAAGACTTTATGTAAAAACCCCTTGGCGTGAGCCCCTATCTTAAGCCTCAACTGGTGCTAAGTCAAATCCCACAGAATAATTGAAATAATTGTTACTTGTATAGCTTGTGAGAAACATTGAAATATGACATGAGTAGCTCTTGAAACATGTTTGGTCTCTAGTAGTGAGCCTAACGTGTATATGAGAGTAGATCATAATCAAATGTGAACCATTGCTTTAACATGAATGGCTTACAAGAGGTAAAAATCTTGAAATAGGGCTAAACCTAATACTTATAAAATCATAGATAATTTTCACGAATTCAATACATACTTGAAAGCCCTTAATCATCATATAGTCAATTGAATTGAAAATCATGAAATAAATCTTCAATAACTTGAGAATTCTTGAGTTGACATTTTATCAAAGACTTGGTGGGTTCATGATACTAGTTCAAAATCATGCAATTCAAGACTGAAATAAGATGAGAAAACATAATGCAAATCAACCCACCAACATGTAGTAAAACCCTCATGTAGGGTACCTTGAAATCCGTCATCAGAACTCATAATAAATCATAATTTCAAAGCTCAAAACATGCGTTGTCTCAATAGACAAAGATCAACTCATAGGGTAAGCTTGAAATAGATACTCTTGCATAATAAACAATACTTTTATAAAACTCCAACATAATTCATGCTCATTTTTCATATTAACAGATACCCATAAGTAATAAAACTTGAAATCATGCAAATTTCATAAAAAGGAAGATTGGGCTCCACAAGTGCAATGGATGAAACCCACATACCTCAAACTTGGGTTTTCTTGAGATGAGCTTGAAGTGAATCCTTGATTTCAAAAGTTAAGCTTGAAATCCTTGAATTTGGTATGATATATTTCACGTTTAAGTGGGCATAGGTTTATAACCCCAATGCCCTTAGGCGCATAAGAAAATATAAGGAAAAGGTTGTACTGGTCGATGTCTGGTCCACAATGTGGACCAAACGCGAAGGAAATTTTTACACTACTTCGCACCCTAGCACATCGCAGCCAGGGTACAGATGCTCTCTAGAATTTAGAAATTAGCAAAAATTATTTCTCGCTACAGGTCTTCAAAAATCTGGATTATATCAATTTCCCACTCAACTTTACCCTAGATCGAGAATATGAAGTCAAATTTTTGATATCACACACGAATTTTGAGATATATGAAAATTACAATTATCGGCATTTCGAAGAACATTTTTGGGACGTTTCAGTCGAACCCTCAGGTGGTGGCTCCGGGTGAACATCTATGGTGGTGGTGGAGGTTGTGCTCGCGGTATTGCCAACAATTCTAATTAAACTTTATCAGGCTGGGCTCCGAGGTATGCTGGGCCTCAAAAATCTGGTCCAGCTGGTCCAAAATCTCCATCCTCGACTCTATACAGATCCTTTAGCTCAGAACCAAAAGTGGGATGGAGGAGGCCCTCTTTAGTGCTAACTCATGTATCTGCTCTGCTATCAGTAAGGCCCAATCAATGTCATAGCCAGCCAAGATGTTGGCAACCAATACCGTACGCTTTGGCGAAAGTATGTTATCCGCCAAGGCGGTCAAATACATGATCTAACAATGGCCCACCAAAATATTGGCGAGGAAACTCAATGGAGACTTCACAATAGGCTCTGTATGGGTGGTGACATAAGCAGGATCTGGGCCCCGCTCCCCAATATGACTTGCCACTCATCCCAGAAGAGAAGTATAATACTCAGGATCCTTCATAATCAATGAGTTTCGAGCCATCCCAACCTGTGATCAAGCTCTACTATGGACATAGAGTCATGGTACTTACGACCAACAAGCATGCGGCGGATGCTCTCCTCAGAAATATTGACCCGTCGACCTCTCACCCATACCTTTATTATTCTGTGCTATGAGATAGCCTTTTTCCCCTTAGGAAGATCGCGCTAAATTGTGGCGACATAAGATGTATAAAACTCCCTCACCAACACCGGGGAATATAGTCCGAGAGAATTATCAACCATCTCAACCCATATCGGATCATCGTGTCCTATAAACCTGGGACACGACTGAGTCCATCATCAATAACCCTGGGTTCCTCATATATCTAATTGGTGAGTTTACGCCGTTTCTTGGGTTGCATGCCCTCTAAAAATATGTCCTCCATACCCTCGATGCACCATCGGTGAGTAGTAGCATCCGGTGCTGATGATGAAGATGGTGCGACAGAGGACTCAACATCTCCTCTATCCTCGTAGGCCTCTTCTTAACTCTCCTCCTCCCTAGAAGGACTCATATGGGGTATGCTACTCCCTGTCTCCTCACTATCTTCCTCTTTAGACTAGGAAGGACTATCTCTTTGAGCTTGAGGCAGCCCAGTCCTAGCAAATGCTCTAGTCCGTGGTCGAGCTATTTCTGGGCCAGGCTATGCGTAATATATCTCCAATGATCCATATAGTTGAGGAGTCTGATCACCCCCCGTATGATCATCATCTGTAGGCTAATCCTTGAGCTTCCTCCTAAAAACCTTAATCTTCGAGCGATTTCCTTTTGGGACCATAGTATCTAAAAAATAAGCATAAATGAACCATAATTAGCCCCAACAATGAACAAATAAAAAGCAAAAACATCATTGAATTAGATGCAGAAGGACTCTGTGAGAGGCCCTTTATGAGTCGTAGGGAGAACTACGAGTCGTAAGGTGCTCTCATAGATAGTTCTTCAGAACAATAATGGACACTAGAATATTATATGAGCCATAAGTACGACTCGTAAATTGGTTTACAAGTCATAAATTGGGTTCCTATAAAATTTCAGAGAATAATTCAAAACAGGCAAGGTTCTATGAGACCTATGTACGAGTCATAAAGTAATCTACGAATCGGAGAAGCCTTTGTCTGATGAATACTCAAATCATCAAGTGTCTGTAATTTCCCATGAGGGGCAATTACAACTTGTAGACTCATCTACAAGTCGTAAAAGAATCTTGTGAACAAGAATTCCTAGGTACCTTATATTTTTAAGTCCATCACGCGGACCGCAAAAATATTCCAAACATTATCCTACTAGCATCGAAACAAGCATAAAAGCACTCACGTGTTAAGCACATAGAAACCAACCCCAAACATATGCAACATATAATCACCCCATCGAAAATGAGCTAACATCAATCACCCTACAATCCGACTATCTCAATTTGGCCCAAACATTATCTTACTCCTATGTTGTCGATAACCGATATACCCTCATAAGCTATTCAAAACCATTCAGTCAAGCAAAATAACATGATCCCATAAATGCAACAATTATCCATCACAGAGCCTAACATAACCAATTTTCAGAATCAATTTAGAAATTCAATTAAAGGCAACCCTAATTTCACATTCACCATTCAAATTCAATATGAATGACATGCTTAAATGTGAAGCCCATCACAATTATCACATTACACAATTAAGAACAAAGAAAATTTAAAGGTTAAAAGTAAACAAAGAACTTACCAATAATAGTGATGAACTTGAAGAACCAAGAGAAGATGAACACTCAAGAAACCTAAGTGCTGGAAATTCTTGCTGGAAAATGGGTTGGAATGCCGAAAATTGATTGAAAAATAGAAGGAGTGAAAACATTTGGGTTAATATCGGTCAATTAGTTCAAAGGTGGGGTCAAAATAATTTGACTCCCCTTTTATACATTTATTGTGTCGCAGTTAAATTTACTGGGCTTGGGTCTACGAAACCCCGACTATGAGTCATAGATGGATCTCCGACTCAAAATTTCGGGTCTCGTAGACCTCTCAATACTTAAAAAAATTCAAAATCTTACCTATATTCCACGAACCCCATTCACGACTCGTAGTTTAGTATATGAGTCGTAAAGTTAGCTTGTGGGTTGAGTGCACACTGTCATGCTCAATGGAAATATCTACGATATGGGGTTATGAGTCGTAAAGTTCAATACACTCGTAAGTCTATTCGTAGAAACTATACCTGATGCATTTCTCAGCAAAATCTGCTACCTTATTCTTTTACCTGCATACTCTTCATAAAATTCACTTTCACCCTATATGCAACTAACCTAATGTTAAAAATAGCAATCAAAATACAATCAAACAACTACCTAAGAATCCAAAACTTGAAAATAAACTCAAAATTAAGCTAAAACAGAAAAAAAATCCTTGGGTTGCCATCTAGGTAGTGCCTGATTTATTTACGCAGCACGACTTAGCTAGCTTTAGTAATCAGACTTCCTTAAGCTTTGGCATCATTATCACCAAATTTTGCATCCTTCTTGGAGCTTGTCATCATGCTTCTTTGAATCTGATGTTGTACTGACACAAGTACAAATTGACTATTAAGTTGTTAAATGGCCACAAAGTGTTGGTCTACCCTAAGGTTTATCTTGACAATATCAGACCTGATCTCTTTCAATGTCTCATCTTGAATATCTGCCCTTTTTAACAACTGGTCAAGAATCCCCTCATTCCTTGAGTTCCTGTCTCCCATATCATTACTGCGAGGGGATACATTTTCTTGATTAGAACTCATATCAACAAAATTTGCACAATCCATTAAATGCCTACTCCTGGGCTTCACACATGGGTGTATTTGGCTATCATGTTCATGTGCTCAAGAATCTCTGGGAATGGTTGCTCTACAAATCGACTTCCCAAGAAGGCATCAGCGCATGCTTGACTATTACCATCTAGAGCTCAATAGAAGTTATTCACTAGGATATTCTCAGGAATCTCATGAACCGGTGTGTTACTCAAGCATCTATTGAATTGCTCCCATGTACTAATGATTGAATCTCTAGGGATTTGCTTGAATTGATTTATCTAGCCCTCCATTTTAAGCATGTTTGGTTTAATGAAGTACCTTGGTAAGAAAGCCTTTTGCAGTTCTATACAACTGGTGATCAAACCTTGTGGATACTCTGATATACATAATGCAACATTGCCCGTAAGAGAAAATAAGGAAAACATGAAGTCCACATCATCCATAGACAGATTTTGTGTCCCCATCACACTCTTACGAATAAATGCCATATTGTGCAAGTGGCTATGTGGATCCTCTGATGGTAGGCCCGCAAATAATCCACAATTTTGTAACACTTGAAGTAACCCACTAGAAACTGTGAACTTTGTGTTAGTTGGTAGTGGTGGCAACACAATAGTCCCGGTAACATCCACAGCCATAGGGTTCAACCTATACGGACTCCAGCAGTTTGCATTGTCATTGAAATCCTGAGGCTATGAAATATTCTCCAAAGGAGGTGGGTTTCATTTCGGTTATAATCATTAACATTTCGATGCAAGGCTGCATTACCCGCGATGTTAGGATTTTCTTGGGCCATTCTTCTTGTAATTCTTTGGATTTCTGGATCAAGTGGAGTTAAGCGATTGCCTTGAATCCTAGTGTAGCACATACATTACTAGTATACCCTGCAAAGAAACAAAAACAAAAACAAAAACAAAAGTAAAATACAAGGGAACTAAGGATTTTCGAATCCCATTTCCTCCGGTACGGAAATGAAACGGGCGGGCGAAATTACGTGAGAGATTAACACTTGAATTACAATCACTAGTGAATTCAATTAAGTCTAGTGGTATTCCTCGGCAATAGCGCCATAATCTTTGATCATGCCAAATTTACACCTCTCTTTTGGAGGATAAAGTGGTTGTTGTTAAATATAAAACCTAACCAAGATTAGGTTTGAATCCCACAGAGAATACAGAGACTCATAATTCACCAATATGCAATCCAAGTAATTAACAACTTAATTCCCTGAAGTGGGTTTGCAATATTCAACAAGAAATAAACTAAACTAATGCAAGAGACAATCGATAATGGAGAGAAACTAGTAAATTGTGTTACCCATGATTTACCAACTCAATATCCCTAGATAACCCAATTTTCTACTAGAGTACAACATGTAGGATGGTAATTTAAGTTCACCAAATCATTTGGTCAAAGGTGAGAGGTGAATTTCACTATGTGACTTGTCCCATCTCCATAGTATGCACTACTAAACATTACCCATAGTCCCAGTCAACCTCCCCTTCATCAAGTTTGCTTGTTTAGACGAGAACACATTATCGAATTCGGTTAATCAATCTCTATTCCCATTCATTACTACCTGGATCGGGAAGGTAACACTGGGCAAGTTCTAATGTTGGCCACCTCTAGAAAGCATGAAAAATGAAGAGAATTGATTAAATATATGCAAATACCCATTTCATGAATTGCAAATTGTCCGAGTTTATTTGGTTAGATCTTCATGATTCTCACAACCCCAAGCTGTGGATTTAGCTACTCATGCCATGGGTAGATGAAGAAATTATGAATTGAGAAAACATAAATGTATACTTACCCAATTGAATTGAGGAATAAGCAAATCCAATATTAATTGAGAATCATAAGATTTGAAGACACAATGAATCCCCAAGTGTATTTTCCTCCAAAAATTGAAGTCTCCAAGTACAAAACCCTAAAAGTACATTCTAATAAAGTTCTCTATTGTACTCTCCTGAAAATTAACCTATAAAGTACTATTTATAGTAATTACAAAGAAGTCCTTAAAAATAGAAAAACTGGTTGGTGACTTTCTATGACAAGCATTTGCAACTCATAAACTGATTTATGAGTAGTAATCGGGGTCTTGTATTCAGCTCTTGAAATCTTGGAACTTCTACAAATCCACTTTATGAATCATAAACTGATTCACGACTTCTATTGCACTCTTGTAGACTTCATCTGCATCAACTGGTCCTTCACTGGAATTTCTCATGAAACCGCTCTATACGACTCATAGAGTGATCTACGACTCGTATGGAGGTCAAGTATAACTGAACTTCAGATCTCATCTTCAACTAGAGTTTTCACGAAACCCACTCTACGTCTCGTAGAGGGTCCTGTAAACCATCAAAAACTAGAAGAGTCTGCAATTTTGCCCCAAAATCATGCCAACCTGGTTTCCTACAAACTAAACACCAAAAACACATAAACATCATAAATTTCGCATTGAGAACACACAAAATCCTACGTTTCAAGCATCCAATGTGCTGTATTTTGACAACACATCAGTATACTAGCTCACCGCACTCAAAGCAGCCTTCTAATCCCATCAAACACTCCTTTAATTCCATTCTACCACTCTTGTCACAAGTGGGACAGGGGTTTCTCTCCCTCTTGCTCCTCGGCTCCTATGCCTTAGTAGATGACGATCCACCCTCATCAAAATGGGCCTTCTTAGACTTTCTTTTGCTCTTACTCATCTTTTCCTCCTTAATTTGTTCGATATAAGTCATAAGCCTCAAAATATCCATCTCCTTCATTAACATGGCAGTTTTGCATTCCTGGACAATCGAATTGGATAGCCCTGACATGAACTTGCTCAGTCTAGCATGGGGATCGGCAACCAATGATGGGGTGTATTTGGAGAGTTGGGTAAACATGAGGGAATACTCCCTCACACTCATACTTCCTTGATTAAGGTTGATGAGTTGTTGCATTTTAGCTTCCCTCAACTCCAAGGAAAAAAAATAATCTAAGGGATGCATCTTTGAACTCTCCCTATTATATAGGGCCCCACTCTTCATTAATCTCACTTTTCCATTGAGCGAGTCATACTTAGGCTACCCCCTTTAATTGTAAAGCCACTAACTTTGCCTTGTCATGCAAAGTCACTCCTACAACAGCTAACACATTGTGCACTTCATCCACGAACTCTTGAGCATCCTCCTCAACTTTTGATTCATAGAATTTGGGAGGGTTCTTCCTCGCAAAGTCCCTTACCCTCAAAAATTGGAGTGGAAGCATGTTTAACATTACCTCCTTGGTTGTCATGGTTGGACACAATTTATGCCAACACAGTGAGAGCAGCTCGAAATTCCGCATGTGTTACTCCTTCTTCTTCTGGGTCTTGAGGCATTCTTCTAAGAGGCATTATCTAGAAAAGCACAAATAATGATTTGTTAGATAGAGGAAACCTTAGGACAACTCTAAAGCATGACATGGATCATCAAAAGAAGTGAGACAATTCCTAAAAGCCTTGTACCCTCCTACTCACAGATGTGGCACACTTCATACCCATGAATAAAACTCTATTTGATGCGATATATTAGACTCCAAAGACCATTTCAAAACCTTCTCCGCTGATACCAAGTTTGTAACGACCTGACCTATGAGCGTAGTCGTCACATGGTGAATGAGACACTCGATAGTACTTCATTTAAGCCATATTACATATCATAAGTATTCATAGTCATAAAAAGCTAAGGCGAAATAGAAAACTAGGGGAAACGGGGTTAAGGGCCACAACTTAAAAATAAACCATATCATCCAGAAATAAGAATATGATACAACCATGACATATGTATCTAAACAGACCTCTAACACAACTTGGCGTGGGCAGGGACATGTTCAAGCTCATCTACAAAATACAACTATAGCAGAAAGGGATTATAGAACTAAAAATTGAAATGTCTTAATACATCAAACTAGAAATAACACAAGGATGTCGTCCCTGAACTAGAGGTCTCACCACCTTTTACTGTGACACTCTGATGCTAATCATGTGGAGGATATCGAGGAGTGCCAATCCCTAAATGGTTAAAACATGTAGACATAGAAGTATGTGTAAGTACTTTGAATCTATTGGTATATAGGTAACAATGCAGGACATGTAAACAGTGATGAAATGATTCTTGCTAAGTATCACGTTACAATCATACATTTACAGAGGCATTGGTAAGCCATAATTATGCTAATATCAGTTAAACATAATGAGGCAACATTAGAAAGAACTTGGTAGGATGCATCGATGAACATAGTCATTAATAAGATAATCATACAAACTTGAAACATTTGCGCGTGTGATCATTTAAATATTTCTATTGTAGCCATAGAACGTGAAATAATGCATATGAGTAAAAAAGAACTTAGCCTTACTTAAATGCATGATCAGGACATAGTCTTAGGTAAGTGAGAAAACACATATCTTTACGAACAATTAAAAATTTAATATCCTTGGGTGAACAATACATCACTTTATATAAAAGACTATTTTGTCATGAAAGAAACATTAGTAATCATAATGGAGTCCGTCTTACATACTTGAAGACATAGTCATATACCTTTAGGAGAAATACTATTTGAACTTGAAATAATTAGTTATTGGAACTTTAAAACACCTTCAGACATAATATTAAAGAACCATTATAAATTATCATAAAAAGACATCTTGGGATCATAAAAAGAACCTGAACATATGTTAGAGCACCCTTTAACCAACATAAACCATGTGAGCTAACCATGGAGTCTCGATGTTTCCCCTACACTAGAATGAAGGGAGAGACCACTTGCTAGGTGATCTCCTAAGATGCCTAAGTGGATCTACCAAAGCCTTGCTACTAAGTAACCTCTACTATCGGTTAGTCTAGAAATCAACCTTTACTAGTGGGTGACTCCTATTTCCTATGGTGGCATATAGTTATGGGACAATAGGATTCTACTAACGGTCTCACCTCTTCTAAAAGGAAGCTTCGACATTCATCACAAGGTCCACTCGGTGCTTAGAAAAACTCTCATAGATTAGTCATAAGTATGAATCATGAAACCATTAGTGGAGGGGTATTCTATTAACCCGACCCATAAGCCTTTTAAAACGACCAAGGGGAATTCTACTAACCAATCCCATAAATATTTAAAACATTAATAATCATCATAAGGATAGCTACTATGTCTTGGCTAAGCCACTACTACCGGCTAGCATCATAATCTTGTCTATGTCTCTCTATCGGCTCATCATCTAATATCCCTCTAATAATGGGCTATCATATTCTCATAATCATAACTGGGTAGGGACTCATACTACTTTCATTCATAATTTCTTGACTCCGATGAGTTGTCCCAATTAACATATAGACAAGAGAATAGTCATGACATCCATAAACTTGTGAATCGTAACATCATAAAGAAGACCTTCCTATAATACATAGCTTTCATATAACTTCACTTTGTTTCATAGCATACTTGGTATACCCCATCATTCATCATATCCGTGACATATAAAGAAAGGAATTCGTGATCTTACATAAAGTTTCATAATATTCTCATGAAGCCATAACATAAATGTTGACTCTTAATATTTAGGACATTTATGTTCTTATATAGCATGGATTGGGACTTCCTTCTTTAATAAAGCATTCACTTCATATAGGTTAGGTCCAGATAAGGAATTTTAATGCTTAACAAATCAAAAATATGAAATTCATATATATTATGTACACACAAAATAGGATGTAATCATTTAGAATCATACAAATAAACCCAACATGATCTTTGTAAGACCCTAACTAGAATAACATGAATTTCAACTCAATATGCATCATAAGTCATACCTTAGTACTAATATATTTCACATGACTAAGAATGCGTCACACATTACCTGACTAAAACAACTTTCTAAAACTTCACAACATGCATAAACATTAAACCTAAAATAGAATAGGAATTTAAGCTTTGTGATGGGAAGGCTTCACAAATCAAACCCACATACCTTAGTTGAAGATTTACAGCACCAAATTTGGTGAGGAAACCTGAAACCGTTGCCTTGTCTTCAATGGAGGACCTTAGGGGGCTTGGAAAAACTTTTGGATTCGGGTAGAAGGGGATGATTTTTAAGAATAAGAGTTATTGGGGTTAGGTGGGACTGATATAGTACGTGTAAGAATCCAAAACAACATCGCATTGAGCTTAGGGTGTGAGGAAATGACTAAAATACTCTTTTTTAAACTGGCCGGATAGTTTCCACAAAAGCTTGTTTATAGGTCGTAAGTCAATCCGTGGCCCATAGAGTGGATGGTATGTGCCGGCAGCCTAATAGTGCTTCACTAAAATACGCGTAACCTTTTGGTCCGAACTTTGAATGAACTGAAAGCTGTTGCAATGGAAACATAATTCAAAATGCTTTCATTTGGTAGGTCTTTCATCATCTAATTCATTGTGTACTATGAGATATGATCATTCAAAATAGATAAGTATACGAACTTGTAATAAAACTTAGGTGATTGGAATCGCTTGCACTCGACTTGATGGAAGAGGGGCTTGGAATTGCATGAGGGGTTATGGAGGGCTAGATATGGCTTTTAAGGATTTAAGGGAATATAAAGGTTAAAAATACCCATAATGAATCTGATAGTCCAAACCATGGGCCGTACAAAAGAGCATGACTGATACTGTTGTTCGTAAGAAAAGATCCAGAAACCATTATTTTTGGCCCCAAAATCACAGACCATCTTACGAGCTGTATATGGGCTTACAGGTCATGGTTGGGCTCATTGAGTCCTTCTACACTTAGCTATTTTTCTCATCCTCTTGGTTTCTATCCACGAAGGGATTCTACATGTTGTATAACGATTTATGGGCTATGTTGTTAGTTCATAGATCACTTTCCTAAAACTCCAATCTCCTTCAAGCCAAGGCCCTCAATCTACGAACTTAACTACTAGCCATAAATGTTTCTACGGGGCATAAGTTGCCCTCACCCAATAACTTCAGGTTATTTTCAGGCTAATTGTTCTACATTCTTAGGCTCCTAAAATAGGGGTCATTATAGTAGGCCACTAACTCATCTTTTTCTTCCGACAGAATAGCCATCACCGCCACCACCTCGTAAGCCTCTTCAAGAAACACAATAGGCTCCTCATCTACCTTAGACCCATGGAATTTCTGTGGATTTATCCATGTAAAGTCACGCACTTTAGTGGCCAGAGTAGGCACTTGGGGAGTTATTGGCTATCTCTCGATTGGCTTGATCAGCCAATGCTTGGGCCAACACTATAAAGGAGACTCTGAACACCGCATGATATTCTCTTTCCTCTTGTTGGAGTGGATGAACTTGTTATTCAAGAGTGCCTCATTGAGGGGTAGCTTTTTGCGGTAGTATGATCTAGAAATAATGAAAAGGCCATCGCTTCACAACCCTGAATGAGACTTTATGTTATGGGCATATTCATGGACATACCATGAACATTTTAAAACCTCGTGCTCTGATACTAAGTTTGTAATGCCCTGACCTAGGGGTCTAGTCATTGCACAATGAATGAGAGACCCGAAGGCACCTCACCCAAGCCATCTTAAGCATTCATTGTCATTTAACAAAAGAAATTTGCGGAAAAACCAAGGAAAAGGGACTATGGGCCATATTAACAATAAAGCAACATTAAAACAGTCGAATAACTACCAATCATTTTTGTCCATAGGCATACCACTACTACATAATGCATAAAACGGGTATGGTCGATTTCCACCAAATAGAATAGGATCTATAACAAGGGAACATAGAAAGTAAAAGCCTCTAGGGCTTCAAACACATTGTCTCAAAAGTAAATACAAGCTAGAGTGGAAAAAAGGTAGAGTCCCGAACTATGGGCTCACCATAAATAACAATGCTAGTCTTGAACATCGAGTACTAGTCTTGAGCTGGTGTAGAAGTGCTTGTCCCTACATAGTTAAATCATGCAGGCAAAATATGTATTATTATGCTTGATGTACTAAGTATGTGAGATGCAATGCAAGCTTAAAGTTGTAATTCCATCATTCTTAAATATAACATATGAGTATACCTGAGACCAAATACACAAAGTGAGCTTAAGCATGCATAAGGAATATGACTCAATATTTGTAAGGACCCAAACGTTATATGGATTTAATAGTGCATTCTATTTGTTTCTAGAAAGATTTTGACCAAGCTGACACCTCATGGGCACCTCCATGAATAGTGTGACTCACCACAGCCGTGTGGAGAAGCCTTGAGATGGCCCTTCGCCTTGTATATAGAGTGTTGGCCTTAACTTTGGTGTTCAAGACTAAGGCTTGTACTATATGATCCCCACACAGCTCATGTGAGGCTTCACTAGCTGTGTGGTGGCTTGTATGAGTAGACTTTCCCTTTAAAACCATATTTTTTCCCAAGTAACTTCACACATAAACCTCATACGGTCTGTATGAATCTTCATGGGTCGTATGGCCCTTTATATGGGTGCTGGTGTGAAAAATTTTCTAAGTATGGAATCACCATCTCAAAACTTTGTTAGTGTAGATTTTGGCTAAGTGATGCAGTATGGAAGGCCGCACAGTCCGTGTGACCCCTGCATGGTCCGTATGACCCTTGTATGCGACCTTTAGTAAGATTTTGACCTTCATTTCATTAATGGCATTCTTATAATTTGTGCTATTCCTAAGGATCTTTATGACTTCCTAACCTATCCTAAAACTCTCAAAAGACCTATACTTTTCCTCTCTCTTTCAAATTCAATATGACACTTAGAATTATCCATACTATCTCAAAAGAACTCCTCTCAAGTGCACTACTGAAGGTTTAGCTTGGGGATTAAATAAGGGCTCTCTTCATCATCAAATTCGTCTTTCTTCTTCTTGATTACCTAAGGTATGTGGGATTAATTCATGGTCCCTTTGAACCATGAAGACCACAAAATACTTTTTACTCCT
Source organism: Solanum medicagineum (assembly GCA_026153255.1). Classification (NCBI taxonomy): domain Eukaryota; kingdom Viridiplantae; phylum Streptophyta; class Magnoliopsida; order Solanales; family Solanaceae; genus Solanum; species Solanum medicagineum. The sequence goes on along the minus strand of JAPFFP010043264.1, from coordinate 10,300 downwards.
TGATTTATGAATTTAAGCTTACTTTGAATATAGGTTTTTTAAATTATTGTTTAATTGATTCAATTGAGATATGGGCCACATTTAATTGTTGTTTTTACAATGACTTAAGCCCTATCTGTTGAATTACATTTATGTTATGAAGATTTGAATAGGTATGTTGCCTTTAAAGTTTTATTTAAGCATGGGTAATTAAGTAGTGATTTAAATGTGAATTTACTTATAGATCTACTTGAATTTCTTATCATATTGTTGATTTTAGTGTGAATCTCTATTGCCTATGCTATGCTCATATCATTCATTGCATATGGTTTTCATGAAGATCATGATATGGGCTAAGTCTCAATTATAATGCTATCTATATTTTCACGTAAAGTATTGGTATGGCAAGAATGTGATCACATAATGTTTATGATATGGCTCTTTGAGCAATTATGGGTGTTTACACCACTATGATGAAGGAGCTATTCTTATGCATGAAAGTACGCCATGAAATATCATTTGGCTTTTTAGCCCAAGTATGCATAATTATGAAGTATGTTTGGTTTTTAAGTCTAGGTATGCATTGTTATGATTCGATAAGACTTATGCCCCTTTTATAAGCACATATATGTATATGTATTCCCTTGGGATGATGACTTAGCACCAGATGAGGTTGGAGGCAGGGAGGTCTATCCCCAAGGGTCCTTACTTCTTTCTCATAACTATGTGGCTAGCATAGGTTTATTTTTATACCCCTTTAAGGGATGATGAATGTTATTGGATCTACCTTTGGCAAGTAGGTCACCACTTTATCTGTTGTAGGGAAGACAATGGAGTTCTGAGTTATAGCTCACATGGCCTTATGTCGGTTAAGGTCTCATCCCAATTGTGTACAAAGTATTTTTGCATTTATACATTATGGATTTCATGGCATATTGATACTTTATTCTTTCTTATATACTTCTTTCTATAAATATACCATTGTCATCTAACATTGAATACAGGTTTCCTGAGCCCATATGCACTACATTTCCGCATAATTAGTACATTCAAATGTACTAACACATAATTTTGCGTACATGATCTATCCATGTAGGGACCGAAGACCATATCCTTCCACCTTTTAACAGCTAGGTAGGATTTGTGAAGTTGTTTTGGTGAGTCCTATCTTCCAAGGACAAGCCATCATCCATCTATCTTATGTTGCTTCCACTTATAATATATTTACTTTGAGGGTGAACCAAGGACATGTCTTGGGCCTCGTCCTATTCTATGACTTAGAGGCATTGTTAGATGACATGTAAACGCTTGTATGGTTTGTTTTATGTTATGCTATTTGGAGATTATGGTTATGATTATTTATTAGATATGGATATTATGATGATTTGTTTATGATATAATATGAAAATGTGGAAAATCCTAAGTCTGATATATCCCCATAAAGTGCGTCATGTTTACCCGCCCCTTAGTCTCAATGTATTATGTTCTATGTGTATCCATGTACATCTTCATCCCTATGATAACTCCATAGCTTGACTCCTACTTTCCCATTCCTTAGAATTATATATTTATCATTGCATTATGCGCTTTAAAACGGATGATGTGAATTTGGATACTTTGAGGCTTGTTTGGAGACTCTCGAGTTCCCATTCGCCATGTCACTCCTATACCCTAGGTCCGAGTTATGATAAGGTTGGTATTACAGCACTAGGTTGATAAATGGTCCTCGGAGTTCAACATGCCGCATCGAGTAGAGTCCTATTTATGGTTGTGAACCGCACCATGCTTATGAGTGGGAGGCTATGATGGTGTTCTAGGAACTGTCTCACTTCTTCATGTCTTATGTCGTGCTTTAGACAATCTATTAAGGTTTCCTAATCTTGATGATGTCCTTACTGCCTCGTAGAATATGCCTACACTAAGAGCTCCCCCTGGTTAATGAGGACCAAGCTGCTTTAGGGCCTATAGAAGAGCCGATCATTAATGGTGAATTTCGTACTTCTATTGCCATGCTTGGCCAAGTGGTGACTACCAAGGCTAGACAGGCTCATCTTCCTCCTCGTGATCCCATTCCAACAGCTAGAGTGAAAGATTTCACTCGGATGAATCCTCCAAAGTTCTATGGATCAATGGCTGATGAGGATGCTCAAGAATTCATTGATGAAATCTCTAAGATGCTGACTGTTATGGGAGAGATTTCTGAGGAGTAGGCTGAGTTGGCTGCTTATCAGTTGAAGGATGTGGTTTAAGTGTGGTATACTCAATGGTTGATGGAGAGGGTCTGCGGTGATGGGGTTAACTGGAAAGAGTTCAAATTTGCCTTTTTGGATGGCTTCCTCCCTCTTGAACTTAGGGAAGCAAAAATGACAAAATTTATTAACCTCAAACAGGGTGGTATGAGTGTGAGGGACTATGCCCTCAATTTCACAAAGATCTCCAAGTATGCTCCTATGCAAGTGGTTGACCCCTTTGCAAGAATGCACAAGTTTATTTCTGAGATCTCTGATTTGGTTGTGAAAGAATGTCGTACGGCTATGCTTATTTGGGATATTGAAATATGCAGAATCATGACTTATGCTGAATAGACTAAAGGGGAAAGGCTCAAGGAGAAGAGGGTGAATGATTCTAAGAGGGCCTGTTATGTTGGTGTGTTCTCCAACTCAGAGAGTGGTGGTGGTTACGATCGCTTTCAACAAGGCCAAGGTTTGCTAATTCTTGGGTGTATCTTCCAAAGGCACAAGTTGAAGGTGGACTATTCCCTCCTTGATGTGATAAGTGTGGAAAGACTCACCACGGGAGGTGCTTGTGGGGTTTGGATACTTGCTTTAGGTGTGGTGAGACAGGCCACAAGCTTGCTTATTGCCCAAAGCCACCAAAGAAAGGTCAGATCGCCTAAGGTGATCAAGTACAACCAAGAGTTCCTCAAGGTGGTGCCCCTAGAAAGAACAGGTTCTATGTTTTTCATGCTCGATACGAAGTAGAGAAAGCTCCAAATGTTGTGACTGGTGTATTGAAAGTATTTGTTTTTTTTTGCTTATGCTTTGCTTGATCTAGGTGCAAATTTATCTTTTGTGACTCCTCTTTTGGCTGTTATGTTTGGTTTAAGCCCTAAAATCTTAATGGATCCCTTCTCAGTCTATACTCCCGTAGGTGAATCTATTGTCGCCCGAAGAGTTTATCAGGGTTTTCCTATCTCTATTTTGCATAAAGTCCTTCCGTGTGATCTTGTCCAACTTGAGATGTTTGATTTTGATGTTATCTGCAATGTCTCAATTATAATTATGTTATCCGGGGTAATTGAGTTAACGAATCATGGGGAACTCAATTCCCAATTTGTCCCTCAATTTGATTGTCTCTTCGTAATAGTTGTGTATTGATTTTACTTTCTTTCACTTTGAATTGCAAACCCCCCCCCCCATTCTAAAGAATATAGCCAATTGATGCTTGAAATAATTGTTGGTGAGTCAATATGGTCAACCTCATATTCCTTATGGATTCGACCCTAACCTTTGGTTAAGTTTATACTTGATAGCGACCGTTTTACTTTTGGAGCGTGAGCATAAAAAATTATGGATCCATTGCCGGTAAATACGTCTAGGTTTTTGACTTGATCTCACTAGTAGTTAATTCAACAATTAATTTCTAGATTCTCTTATATTTTACTTTTGTTTTTGTTTTGTTGTTTGGTTCTGTTTGTAGGCAATAATAGGTTTGTAGCCCAACACAAGGAGCCAAGGCAATCCCTTAGTTCCAATTAACTTGGAGATCCATCGAATTTCAAGAAGAATGGCCCAAGAAAATGAGGATATCGCGATTGATGACACCATTGGTCAACATGAGGAAGATGTGGGTAGAGATGAAAAACCATGATAAAGAGAAAATAGGCTAGACCATAGGGCGTTCAATTAAAATGCACATAGATGGAACCAATATAGGTTGAACCCTATGGCTATGGAAGTTACAGGTTGACACCATGTTCACCGTGTCTAGTGGTCTCCTACAAATGCTTCAAAATCATCGTTTGTTTGTGGGGTTACCTTCGGAGGTTCCACATAGCCATCTCCATAATGTTGCATTTGTTTGCAAGAGTGTGACAGGTACAGAAAACCTTTTAATGGATGCGGTTGGTTTAAGAGTGTTCCCTCTATCTGTTACTGTAAATGCGGCAATATAGTTGTCAGAACATCCACAAAGTTCGACCACAAGTTGGGCCGAGCTAGAATGAGCCTTTTTAGAGAGGTTTTTTTTTAGGTCCAAAAATCTTAAGCTCAAAGATTAAATAAACAATTTTGAACAATTTTCAGGTGATTTAATTAGTACTGCATGGGAAAGTTTCATCATGTGCTTGAGGATGGTTCTGGATCACAAAATTGTTGATGATGACTTCAGTAGAGAACTTCTATCGGGCTCTTGATGAGAATAGTCAAGATTGTGCTGATACAATCATGGGAGGCATGTTTCTTGATCAACCTTTTGCAAAAATCGCCAAAAGAATGGAGCAAGTGCTCAAAACAAATAGAGTATGGGTCCAAAGAGAGAAAGGTGCAACTAAAACTTCATGTGCAGTGAACACCAAAAATGAGCAAGCCAAGGTAAATGAGGAGTTTATGCAACAACTTGCTTAACTTTGCATAAATAGGGACTTGGTATTGAAACAAAACCAAGAAAATGTTCATGCGGTGACTTACCAACCTCCAAAGGCGCCAATGTATGAAGAATCCTTCTTTGATGACAATGCTTGCTTAGTAACCAATTGACGGGGTTTTGAAACCACCCCTAAGGGTCCAACACAGGCTATTGGAGGCAAGGTTCTAGGAATCAAGATCAGAACTATAATAGAGAGTGCATATAGAGATAACTGTGGCGGTTATTATGAAAGAAAAAGAGCACCGGAGGCTGAGTAGGGGGAAAAGATGGTTATAGAAATAGTCCTATGTGCTTCACCATAATCGTTATATTGGGTATGGAAATTCTAGGATTGAGGAAATGTTTGACAAGTTGTTGAAAAGGGCTAACCATCAAAATGAGACTCTTAAAGGGATGAAATTGGATATTTCAAGTATCAAAAAAAAGATAGAATCTTATTCGGTGGCCATTAAACAATTAGAGCTATAATTTGGTCAAGTGTCTTCTCAGTTGAACCAATGCCAAATGGTACTTTGCCAAGTAACACAGTTCAAAATCCAAAGAATGATGGGCATTGCATGGTGTTCATGACATGAAGTGGGAAGAGCACCATAGATCCCCCAATGCGGATGGTTGATGATGAAGCTTGTGAGAAGGGTGTTGATGACAAAGTTGTGGTTGAGGAAGACAATTTGGAAAGTAAGAGGATGCAAAGTGAAGAGGTGAAAGAGAAAAAAAAGGTCAAGATGATCCAAAAACCTCTTCCTTTGTTCCTCAAATACTCAAGAAAAAAGGAGGAGGATGGTAAATTCAAACACTTCTTTTCGATGCTAAAGCAATTGTCCATTAACATTCCCCTCTAGAAGCCTTGGAGAAGGTGCCCAGGTATGCTAAGTACATAAAAGATTTGGTTATGGAGAAGCACATGATGAGCCAAGAGCTTTTCGCAAGAGCTCCAACAATGTATTGCCATCATGACCAAATGCCTTGTACAAAAGAAGGAAGATCTTAGTGCATTTACCATTCTTTGCACCATTCATGATGTAGAGTTCGCAAGGGTATTGTGGGACTAAGGAGCTAGTATTGATTTGATACCTCTTGTCATTTTCATTAACCATGGTCTTGGTACTCCGACTCCCACAAGAATGTGGTTACTCATGGCGGATAGAACTATCAAAAAGCCAAAGGGGGTACTCTTTGATGTGCTTGTAAAAGTTGATAAATTCATCTTCCCTGCTGATTTCGTGATCCTTGATTGTTAGGTGGATTTTGAGGTGCCCATTACATTGGGAAGACCATTTCTAGCCACTGAGAGAGACTTGGTGGATATGGTTTCTATTTAACTTTGATTCAGGGTTAATGATGTAGAGGTTGTTTTTGACATCTGCCAGTCAATGAAGCATCCGGATGAGTTCATGAGCAAAGTGTGTACCATTCAAGATTTCTGATGATGGATGATGACAAAGTTGAGCCACGACGTTAAACAACATACTTCATGGAACCCAAGTATCTTTCATGTTTTTGGCTTGTTTTTAAGTTTATTTTTGGCTGTTTGAACTGTTAGGTAGTGGATTGATTTTTGATTTTTATTATAAAGACATTAAATCAGCTGTGTTGTTTTGATGATTGGTGTGTTTTGAGATGTTGGTTTGCGGGTGTGAATCAAGAGCTAAAAGTGTGAAGAATGGTATTTCAAGCAACCTCTACGACCAAGCCTATGAGACGTACTGCACTTTACGACTCGTAGTCATGTCTCGTAGAGTAGAACAATGTTGAATTAACATTGACATATACACTACGAGCCAACCTTACAATTCGTAGTCCATGCTACAAGTTATAAGTAGGGTTCATAGTGCCAAGGTAAGAATTCTAAATTTTGCTATGTATTGGGGTCTGCCACGAAACCGTGACCTATGAGTCGTAGGAAGCCCTATGACTCATAGCTAGGGTTTTGTAGCCCTGATCTGTAGAATTTTAAAAGATGACCCGATTTGTTATAAAATGGGTCAAAATTCATTTTGACCCCTAATTCCTCATTTTTTATAACCTAATCAACAAAGTATCCCCAAATTATTTTTCCCTTCACTGTTTCAACCCATTTTCCGGCCTACCCACGTCAATTTTTGGTCACATTTTCTGGCAAGTCCGTCATCTAGGGTTTCAGCTTTCCCCTTTCTCTCTCATTGCATTTGATTGCTTGCCATCTTCTAAAACAGTATGTTTATTGGTTAAATTTGCACACAAATCTTATCTATATCTTGAATCATTGAATGATTGAGTGTTTAAGACTAGAACTAGGATTTCCATAAGAAGATGGATACATTGAAATGAGAATTAGGATTTTGTCGATTGGACTTCCACAATGTTATTTTAAATTGTGAATTTTCCCTTGTTGGTTAATTGCGACAGTGATCCCTTGTCATGTCTAGTGTTAATCATAAGTGTGTAGTGAATACTTGTTGGTCGATCAACTATTGGATTCATGTCGGGGTGCATTTTAATTATGGTTGTGTTTTTGGGTTGGGAATGATCTTTTGAGATAACCCTTGTATGCATCTGTGCTTGATCCCTTTAGACTTCCACGATTGTGTGCTAATGTTGATTATTGTGAGATCGGTGATCGAAAATTGTTGGGTAAATCTCGAATGTGTTGGAAAGTTGTCAGTTGATTGTCTAATTATTGATACAATTTGTGAGGTAATTGTTAGTTTGAATTTTCTTGAAAAGGGTCATATGAATATAAATATGCCTGTTGAATCGATTAAAAGAGTTGCTTCAAATGATGTTTGAATTAATTTTGATTGATTGGGGTTTGTTTGGTAAAGTTATAGGCACCACATATGCCTATTCTTTCCTGCTACGTAGCCTTCCTACAAGTCAAAGATGTTCCTATGGGCCGTAATGGCCTTTCTTAGGGAATAAAAATTACCTATGGTTCCTTATCATTTACTATACGAGATCCCACCTACGGGTCGTAGTGTCCACTACGAATCATTGTGAGGTCTCGTAGGATGTGTCTTGTGCTTTAAAATGTTTCCAAAAATTGCTATGAGCCCAAACAACAACTTCTAGGTCATCCTACGAGTCATACCTGTGTTTTATACCTATAAATCTGCAGCTGATGCAATGTAAATTTTTCTGTGTCTTTCTTTTTGGTTTTTGTTTCTTCTTGTTTCTTTTTCTATTAGTTTCCTGATCATTTAGGCATGATAGTTCTCATTCATGGTATGTGGTGTAATTTTTAGATATAATTCCTCCAATGGATAAAAATGCTATGCGTTCCTTTCATAGAAAGCTGATCGAGGAGCACGCGTCATGGCGGAGCAAATTCATAAGTCCGCGATTTGGACTAGCACCTCATTGTCATTCCCCATCTTGATACATTGACTATGCAATGAGGTCGTAGTTCATGTTTCTCTCCACCTCGGCCCACATGTAGAGGTCCTGCATACTATGGATCCCAGCCTGATCAAGGCTAATGAGAACTCGGTGGCCCTACCGAGAGCAGCTTCTCTGCCTATTCCAGATCTATTTGCTCTCGATCCAGATGGTTAGGACTTAACTCCAGTTCCTACCACCTCCACTTCAATTGCAGCAGAGCAGCCTCCAGCAGTTGATATCAATGCGATGCCCTCCATAGCTACACCTGTACAAAAGCCATCTACTACTCAAGTTACTTCTGTAGCTGACCCTTTTATGTCTATTTTTTCTTTTCAGCCTTTGGTACAAATGTTGACTAGGATAAAGGCCAAACTAGGTAGGTTGATGGACCAGCTCAAACCATGGGTTCGTCAGATAGTTCGGGACTCGAAGGAGCGGGCCAAGGCATTCACTTTTACTGTTGTAGATTAGAGAGCGACTGCGGTGGATGCCAGGGTCAATGCTTTCGAGGACAGTTCCAGAAAAGTCTTAAGAGAGAACGACCTTCTGACATGGCTACTGTAAAGAAACAGTTGGCCAAGTTCAAGGCCGACCTAATGAAATCATTAGTAGCCGCATAGCAACTCCGCAGGAGGCACTTGAGGGTGATGATTTAATTGACTTATTTGAGGATCGTCCACATGCCCATGGGAAGAGGCCTTTGGAGAGTGATGTTGTAAGCTAGAAGAGACCTTGGACAACTGAGGAGTTGGCAAAGCTATAGGATTGGATCACAAATCAAGTAGTGCGAAAGTCTATAGCCATAGAGGAGCAGAGGAAGGATCGGGAGTAGCAACACGTACATGGAGTTCGTACATCAAGTTCAACTACGACTTAGACCACCCAGGAGGAGAATGAGACTCCAGATCAGCCTGATGTCGGTGCATGAGCACCATATGCTTGCTACTTTTAACCCCCATGCCTTCTTATCTCTGGATACTCGGTTCCTACTTAGACACTATGTGTTATCATGTTTTTGGATACTTTTGGATGTCATATTTTGGGTGATTTGTTTTTACTTTTTGATATATATATATATATATATGTGTGTGTGTGTGTGTTTGCGTGTGTGTGTATATATATATATATATAGCTACTTTGAGGACAAAATATCGATTTTTTGGTGGGATATGGGAAGTTATGGATTAAGGTGAAGTCTAAGTAGTCTTTAAACCATAACTATCCTATTTTTTGTCCCAAGGTTTCTTGTCGTGTTTCTTTTTTCTTGTGGATGATCTTACTTTATGTTGAATCAACATGTCTTAGGTGTTGTAGAAAATTTGTGGATATATAGAGATTATTATTTTTGGCATATATATAATCTTGAATGGTTTTATGAATGTTTTGAAAAATGGGTACCCACAAAAATTTTGGGATTGTTGGTTACTACTACAATCTTTCGTATGATTTGTTTGGCAATGTTTGTTCTGATGAACAAAAGGCATGTTGAGGCTTGAAGCATGATCTGTGAGTCTATGTTGATTGTGTATGTAATTCCATATATGTGTGAGCTAATGTTGTCATATTCATGCATTGCGTACTGATTCAGAACCTGCCTTGCTACTCTATGATTGGACTGGAGATCTTGGATGAGTAGGAAAGGATCTTAGTCCATTGTTCTTTAAATTAGTCCCTTTTTTGCCTAAATAATCTACCAAATGTAGTAGCATATCCCTTGTTCAAAATGTTTGAGCCTTCCATGTATGTGTTCTTTCTTGATACCTAGCTAGCCTAACCTTGTTAAGTGAAAAACCTTGATCCTGGCCCTCATCTATCTTTGAACATGTGAAACTTGATTGAGGCAAAAAGTATAAGTTGAGGGTGGATACCAAAGGTGGCCTTGGTTTAGGGAATGGATATTGTGTACTTCACCTCAGGCTAAAAGCCTAAGTTGAGGGTGGTTAATGTTGTAGTATAGTAGCAAAAATGAGGTGATTAGTGGGGAATGAATGAAAGAAGAGAAAATAGTGTGCCTGGTGAGAGAAAAAGAAAGAAAAGTTGCCTTGGAATGAGAAGAATAGCAAAATGTGTTCAAATATGAGGCACAACTGAAAAAGGAAAAGAAAACACCCAGAAAAGCTAAAAAAAATGAAGAATAAGGGAGGACATAACGAAAATGGATGGGTTGTCAAGGTGAAAGTGTGAAACAACACGGTTTAAGGAAGTCTTTTAGTCACTAATTACCCAAAGTACCTTACCAAAGCCCCATGATCCTATGTTTCAAGACTATAAAGTCCAAACGTGATCCTAATCCAACTAGTCAACAGTCCGGAGT